>JAVKPL010003896.1:0-20909 GCA_032173675.1 Gastrolobium villosum
CTTTTTTTTGCTTCAACTTTCAGTTACGTCTCTTTTTTTTTTTTCGATTTTTTTGTTATTGTTATTTGGGGTTGGTTCAGCATATGGAGAAAATTTAGTATGGATCATGACCACCATTTTTTAGGTGGTTCCTTAGTGTAAATGAGGAGATAAAATTGGGAAAAAGAAAAAATAATAGTAAAAAAGGGAAGAAAAAAAATTAGTGATGTAAGGGAGGAACACAAATCATTAGTGGTCTTGGAGCACAAAAAATATTTTTCACCATATGACATCTCAGACAATTTCAATTTTATGTAAGACTATCATAATGTTATTCTGGAAATTATTTATGGGCAAGTTTAAATTCAAGTTGATGATAAAAATTAGTTTATTCACTTTTTCAGACTTACGTAATTAGTGCATTATAAACACGACCGATGAAATACTTTTAAAATGTGCAATTATATTTTATTCAACTTTTTTTTTATTTCAACCCTAATTATAATTTTTAGACGAATCACCCTTGATATTCTCATAAATTTTAATTCTTTGAAACAATTATGAGATTAATCCAAAATTCAAATTTAGTTATAGTTAAAACTTATGACTCCTTTCCAAATACATATTTGGTGAGAATTGAATTCATGTACACAATTATCTCTTCGAATCAACTTGAACATCAATTATGCTAATCTTTTTCCTTTACTTAATACATGATCCTTTAAAAAAAAATTAAATATGAATGTGTCCTTAAAAAATTAGAAACATCAAATTAGTCTTTAAATAAAAAAAATTTGCCATCTCATAGCATTTGATTTGGTTACGGTAAATAGTAACTTTTTTTTACTATTTTGTTATAAAAAACATATACAATTAAAAAATTGATATTGAAAAAATATTTTAATCATCAAATAATAATATACTATTTAAAAAAGTAATTTCAAATGTTTAGACTTTGATGATTAAAACAGTGCCCCACCTTATTAATTAATTGGCCAATATTGTAGTTAGATGGCGAATAATACCTAAAGCCGTCTTTGTTTGGATGAATTCTCTCCGTGTCAACGTTAAGAAACATACATGTAAAAGTGGGGTAGTCACATGCGGTGGCTTTATTGGTAACCAAATCTAAAAGTCTGTCAAAAAGCATTTATAAAAATTGACCCCAAATATTTAAGCACCACTCTGCATAGGGCCATAGGAGGAAAAAAGGACCCTAAATAAAGATTAGTCCCTTATTAATGGTATTAAAATAAAATAAACTATTTCATGTTTGATATGCGGCATCACTCTCTCGCGGTTGCATACACAAGTGTGCATTGAATCATTGTGGTTCAATGCTTTTCGAGACAAGCAACTAAAAGCAGAGAACACGTCGTAATTGATAGAGATAGATGGATCAAGTTACACTACCATGGCCACTCGCTACTTGATAAAAGCTTGCCCACCATGTGATCTGATAAGGTAGCAGACCTTTTTCTATACGAACTCAGATGTGGCGTTGGATGATTGATACGGGACACGATACGACACGATACTCCGACACGTTAATTTTAAAAAATATTAGATTCCGACACGTTAGGACACGTTTTGATATTGAATAATATTTTTAATTTATGTTGCGTATATTATATTTAATATTCAATAATTTAACAAAAAAATAAAACTAAACTTATGATACCCATTAATTTTGCAAAGAAATATAAGATATGACAAATATTTATATTAAATTCATTAAAACGGTAATAGTAATCCAACGAATCTACTAGTCAGAACTAAAAACGTAACGCAACGCTACCTTTGAATCTTTTTTTAAGTTTCTATAACGTGCATTAAAGTGTCGGGGAGTGTCAGAGAGTGTCGGGAAGTGTCAGACACGATACGTCAGGGTTTTTGAAGTGTCGGTACTTCATAGGGCTCAAGTATGGATCTTTATTTATCCCTCTGTCCTCTTGTCATTATTTTCATTGCAACAACTTTTCATTTAGTTTGCCTCGTTCAATATTCTTGTAGAAAAGTTCGTAATGTATGATCTCCCAATTTAGAAATTTAAACTTTTGAAGTTAATATAAGATTTCTTTTATACCATCACGACATTATCTTGACAACTTATTTAATTATTTTAACTATATTAATAAATATAATAGGAATATTTTTTTTAAGATGTAATAATATATTATTAAATATTATTAATGTTCGGGTTTGTAATATGGGCTTAGATAAGCTCAAATAAAGCGCATATCCAAATAAGGTTAATCAGTTAAGTAATATTACTTATACACGGAATCCAGTCTAGTTAATCTGCGCTTTAGTGGCACATATCGATCCTAACACGATCTTAATAATGGCACTATTGATAACTACTCAATGATTATAACTGTCAACCATACCATGTATAAGGATCCTAAACAAGTTAATAAAGACACATTATATATCATAGTTCTCATTAATGTCCGTAGAGAACAATTACAAAAGTTTTTTTTTACTAAAAAGTGTATCAAAACTCATTTAATTCACTATTACTTATAACTTAATATCATAAATTCATAATGAAAGCTATAACTGTTGAAATTGAGTTTGATTCCTTGGGGGAAAAAATGATGAAATTGTGCAAGGACAAGTATTGTGTGAGTCGTGAGATATTGTGGCGTTACATCAAGCGTTTATTCTGATATATCAAAAGATATAAATAATAAAAGCGAAAATCACTTCTCCTGTCACTAATGAAGAAGTGATTTCTCGGGTAGATGACTTACTAGAAAAATGTGCCATGTTTTTTGTTTAAAAAAAAAAAAAGTAATGAACTCCACGTTTATTTCTCTCTTTTCCTGTGAAAGAAGAAACTGAAAGCCATAACAAAATGTTCATATATGATATGGATTCTCTGCTGTAAAAATTTGACCTGAGAGGTTCATTTGAAATTTTTGTATCTCTTTATCTGTATTAATCAATACATTGTAATTGAACTCTGTTTATTTAATACATGTGGAAAAAATAGATAAACATAAGAATTTCATATAACTTTATTCACATTATAAGGTCATCTAAATTGTCAACATGGCAGGATATGCTATCTTGGGAATTTTTTTAATATTATGGGGTACCGAACATACTTATTTTCAATGTTATTAAAATCGGCCCGGTTATTGACCCGATCGAGGTACTGGGTTACTGGGTCACTGATTCAATCAGTATATTACTGGTTTAACCGCATGACCCGGTAATTATATGGAATTTTATAATTAATATTAAAAAATTATAAACATACTCAAATATCTAAGCAAAAATGACAAAAATTTCAAATATTTTAATATAATAAATAATAAATCACATATTATTATACTATAAATGATCAAACAAAAATATAATGATCGTGATATGAAGCTTTAGGTTCAGAAAATGACATCTTTAACTATAAATCAAATCAAAATTTTCTACAGAGCATAATTGAGATAATATTAGTGTTATAGGTACATAAATTATATAAGTTAATAAGCAAAAAATATATTTAAATATGTCCTAAAAAAAATTTGGAAATTTTTGTTGGGACAAGGCCGGGTCACCGGTTTTCATGAAAACCGGCCGGGTCGCACCGGTTCTGATGCATAGCCGGTCCGTTGCTTGAACCAGAGCGGTTATATGACCGATTTACCGGTTCACGGGTCGACCCGTCCGGGTCAATTCGGGTTTACTAACATTGCTTCTTTTTACTAGAGAATGATTTTTATTTTTATTTTTACCCCTGCTTTCTTTTATAATTACTTTGAGAGATAAATTATTTTATCTACGTAATTTTTCAGCCTATTTTTATTTACAAGTTGTAGATTATTCTTTATATATATATATATATATATATATATATATATATATAGAGAGAGAGAGATAAAATAGGCTGAAAAAATCTACATGTTATGAAACTTGACCTGAAAAATTTATTTTTTTAGATTTATATTTTAAAATTAAATATTTAATTGATTATATGACTTATTATGAGTTGTTATATGTATTTAAATGTAAATATATAATTACCAAAAAAAATCAAAACTATATTATATATATTAAAAATATTATTTAATATCAAAACATACTCTAACGTATAAAATTGAACATTTTTAAAATTAATACATCAACATATCTTATCATGTCTCATTAGTGGCGGATCCAGAAAATTAACGAAGGGTGGGCACTCAATAAGTTCAAGTACATATAGATCTAAGTCTGGTCAGGAACGCGACTTGCGAGCAGCTGTCGGCTGGCTGAGTCTGGTTTAAATCTAGATCTAGACAGATTGCGACTCAGTTGGACCAATGATGAAGGAAGAAGCAAATGTTCCAACTTCTAATAATGGAAATTAAGGTTTGAGAGGAGATGAATCAGTATGTAGATGCAAATGATGAGTCTGGAATAGAGCTATCTGCTGTTAGGTTTGGGTAATGAAGGTGGAGGAGAAAAAAAACTTGCGGGAAAATAAAATAGAGTGAGAGAAATTAAAGGGGTAGGATATCGTAACAATCAACTAAGTTATTACTAATTAATTTCATCGTTCGATCGATTAAATTGATCCAACGGTTATATTTATTTCCATCTTTATATGGTTATGATCATGGTAGTTAAAATCTGGATTTAAATCTTAAAATCCCGATTTTAACGATTCATTTTTGCTAAAATGATTTAAATTTCACTTAAAATCCTTTCCAATATAAAATCTCGATTTAGACATTTACTTAAGTCCCGATTTTAAGATTTAAATCCCAATTTTAACTATTGGAATGATGTTAAGCAAGTTAGAAAAACTGTTGAATATAGCATTGCTGATGTTTCATCCAAAGATGAATGGATTGTGAAAAATGAAGGAACTTTATCTCATGATGAAAGTTTAGATGAAGATAATTTTGAATGATGTAGTTGAAGATCATGTGAAACAGAATGTCTTCGATGATAATAACTTGAATGATCTATTAGCTTAGACCCTTAGAGTGTGAGAATTGTATGCAAATATATAAGGATGGTGGCAGGTAGTCTAGTTTTTCTTAATTTTTTTATACATAAGCATATATATATATATATATATATATATATATATATATATATATGTATATATATAAATTTAATTTTAGAATACATGTAAGATCTACGATTTGTATTGTGATTTTACGATTTAAGATTTTTTATTCCCTTTCCTATTCTAGTTAAAATCTCGATTTTGACTATCTTAATTATGATCCCCATATTTAATGTAAAAGCATTAAATATGGGAAATCATAAATATACAAAGATGAGAATAAATATAAAGTATTAAATATGAAATCTCATAACCATACAAAGATGAAAATAAATATAATCGTTGGATCAACATAATTGATCTAATGATGAAATTGATTGGTAGTAACACTGATAGTAATTCTAATTGATTGTTATAATATTCTACCAAAAAATTAAATTGGAAAAATTTGTATTATATGATAAGGGTATTTTTATATTTTTACATCATATTTTAAGGATGAACACTTGCCCCCTTCTCCTCTACCTAAATCCGCCTATGTGTCTCGTGCCAATGCAACATAGAATCAAACACCTGGAAAAAAAAGTAAAAAAAATAAAAAAAAAAAAAAAACTTATTAAAGTGAATTGAGAAAGAAAAAAAGGAAAAAACGCGGAAGATTAAATGAAGGTGTCGCTGTTATTTAAAAATTACATTGCCTTCGTCCTTTTCTATTTTCCAAGTATAGTACCTGCTGCTGTTGATGTCAACATGTAGTTGGAACATCGCGGTCATGTCTGTCTGTATTACGGCTACGAAAGCCGTGTGTGTCGATATATATATTATATTTTTATAATATTTTTCTCCGTTCACATTACATAAGTAATTTTTATATAGATACATAAAAGTGGGTCTATCAATTATCTTATTTTTTTATTTAAAAAATAGTGGCCCTACACTTGATTGTCTCTCTACAACATGACCTAATGATTTTCCTACCACATAATACTTGTTTTTCCCATTATTTTTATGTCATCTTAAATAAAATAAATATATTTTGGTTCATATTCTTTGATTTTATTTTTTTTTGTAAATATATTCTTTGATTTTTTGTATTATCTTTCTCTCACAATATTTTATCTTTCCTCCTTCTCCTAATTTTGTTGATCAGAAAGAATATAATAGGTTAAAATTATATCTTTTAAAATTATATATATACATATATACCTACATACATATATACAAGGGAATGTTATATTTACAATTTTTTTTTGTTTACAAAAATATAGAGTGTATGACCGGTCATACTTTAATCAAGAATGTATGACCGGTCATATTTTAGTCAAGAGTATATAACCGGTTATATTTAATGTAATTCGTAAAAAAAATAAATTGTTAACAAATCATTCCCTATATATATATATATATATATATATATATATGAGTTTTATAAGAGTGATGTTATAGGAAAAGTGATTGTGTAATGCTATAGAGATTCATTTTACGTGCTTTAATTTATTTATTTATTTCCTTCAAAAAGTGTTGGCCCCACAATATGTTGTGTGTGTGGAAAAATTTTTTGTGTCATGTTAAATGTAAACCCCTATATATATAAGGTAGTATCTTTTGACACCGGTGTCAAAATTCAAATTTGACACCTCATCTGAGAGCCGTTAGATCGTAAAATATCAACGGTGTCACGTGCTTACAAATCAGAGCCGTTGATATTTTTTGATCTAACGGTTCACAGATAAGGTGTCAAATTTGAATTTTGACGCTGGTGTCAAAGGATCATATATATATATATATATGTGTGTGGAAAAAGTATTTCTACAGCCACTTTAGATAAGGTTAGCTACAGCTACCTTTTTTAACTAAGTATGACCGGTCATATTTAGTTATAACAATAAAGCTATTTTTTTTTCTCTTTCCTCCGACACTGTCGGCTGATGTGGCGGAGAGAGAAAATGCAATTTTAATGTATGACCGATACTTAGCTAAAATGGGATAGCTTTAAACAACCTTATCTAAAGTGACTGCATAAATGTTTTCCCATATATATATATATATATATATATATATATATATATATATATATATATATATATATATATATATATATATATAGAGAGAGAGAGAGGAGGAGGAGTTAACTTTATCCCTCTATAATCAATTATCAATGTTATTATGTCCTTGAGACAGAGATGTTTAATCAATAGACTATTTTTTGATCTTTGATTTAGTGCTATATCAGATAATTATATATCGGAAATAACGGTGTTTGCTAAGGGAGAGGTGTGTGCACGTAGTGACAGCATAACCGTAAAGAGAGAATAAGTGTCTATGAATGTAGGCTTTACCTCTTATTTATATTATTTACCTTTATATAGTGGAATTGTGGACCTTTGGTGCCTCCTTAATAAACCCATGTCCAAGTTCATTGCTGCCATATTAGGATTAGTATCTTAGATTGATACTTTTCTTTAGTCATATTAATTTTCTCTTTCTATTGCCCATTATAGGGCTTCTCATAGCATGAGCCTCTTATATAGGTACATAAGAATTCTCCCCCAGCCCGGTAGTCTGGGGGTCTGGGCTGTCGGGGTGCGTTAGATTTAGAATCTCGAAAATAGTGTTTTAAGACTCGGACCGATCATCGAACCGGTCGAGGTACTGGGTCACTGGTTCAACCGGGTTCAAACGGATTTTCTGTTCACATATTAAAATTATAAAAATATTACTTATATTAATAAAAATTCTCATAACAAAACTATCAATGAGTTTCAAAAAATAATATGATTTTTTATAATATTTTTCTCCGTTCACATTACATAAGTAATTTTTATATAGATACATAAAAGTGGGTCTATCAATTATCTTATTTTTTTTTTATTTAAAAAATAGTGGCCCTACACTTGATTGTCTCTCTACGACATGACCTAATGATTTTCCTACCACATAATACTTGTTTTTCCCATTATTTTTATGTCATCTTAAATAAAATAAATATATTTTGGTTCATATTCTTTGATTTTATTTTTTTTTGGAAATATATTCTTTGATTTTTTGTATTATCTTTCTCTCACAATATTTTATCTTTCCTCCTTCTCCTAATTTTGTTGATCAGAAAGAATATAATAGGTTAAAATTATATCTTTTAAAATTATATATATACATATATACCTACATACATATATACAAGGGAATGTTATATTTACAATTTTTTTTTGTTTACAAAAATATAGAGTGTATGACCAGACATACTTTAATCAAGAATGTATGACCAGTCATATTTTAATCAAGAGTATATAACCGGTTATATTTAATGTAATTCGTAAAAAAAATAAATTGTTAACAAATCATTCTATATATATATATATATATATATATATATATGAGTTTTATAAGAGTGATGTTATAGGAAAAGTGATTGTGTAATGCTATAGAGATTCATTTTACGTGCTTTAATTTATTTATTTTTTTCCTTCAAAAAGTGTTGGCCCCACAAAATGTTGTGTGTGTGGAAAAAATTTTTGTGTCATGTTAAATGTAAACCCCTATATATATAAGGTAGTATCTTTTGACACCGGTGTCAAAATTCAAATTTGACACCTCATCTGAGAGCCGTTAGATTAGAAAACATCAATGGTGTCACGTGCTTACAAATCAGATTCGTTGATCTTTTTTGATCTAACGGTTCACAGATAAGGTGTCAAATTTGAATTTTGACGCTGGTGTCAAAGGATATATATATATATATATATATATATATATATGTGTGTGTGTGTGTGGAAAAAGTATTTCTACAGCCACTTTAGATAAGGTTAGCTACAGCTACCTTTTTTAACTAAGTATGACCGGTCATATTTAGTTATAACAATAAAGCTATTTTTTTTCTCTTTCCTCCGACACTGTCGGCTGATGTGGCGGAGAGAGAAAATGTATGACCGATACTTAGCTAAAATGGGATAGCTTTAAACAACCTTATCTAAAGTGACTGCATAAATGTTTTCCTATATATATATATATACAGAGAGAGAGAGAGGAAGGGTTAACTTTATCCCTCTATAATCAATTATCAATGTTATTATGTCCTTGAGACAGAGATGTTTAATCAATAGACTATTTTTTGATCTTTGATTTAGTGCTATATCAGATAATTATATATCGGAAATAACGGTGTTTGCTAAGGGAGAGGTGTGTGCACGTAGTGACAGCATAACAGTAAAGAGAGAATAAGTGTCTATGCATGTAGGCTTTACCTCTTATTTATATTATTTACCTTTATATAGTGGAATTGTGGACCTTTGGTGCCTCCTTAATAAACCCATGTCCAAGTTCATTGCTGCCATATTAGGATTAGTATCTTAGATTGATACTTTTCTTTAGTCATATTAATTTTCTCTTTCTATTGCCCATTATAGGGCTTCTCATAGCATGAGCCTCTTATATAGGTACATAAGAATTCTCCCCCAGCCCGGTAGTCTGGGGGTCTGGGCTGTCGGGGTGCGTTAGATTTAGAATCTCGAAAATAGTGTTTTAAGACTCGGACCGATCATCGAACCGGTCGAGGTACTGGGTCACTGGTTCAACCGGGTTCAAACGGATTTTCTGTTCACATATTAAAATTATAAAAATATTACTTATATTAATAAAAATTCTCATAACAAAACTATCAATGAGTTTCAAAAAATAATATGATTTTCAATAATAGCAAATATTATATACTTCTAAGCTTCTAGCTCTAGACCATATCCAAATATTATATTAAAATTGCACTATAAGTTAAATGCACCTTTTGTGATTGACATGATACGGATAAATTAAATCGTGATAACAAATAATATGCATGAAATATACACTAAGAAAAAATGTGACCATTATCATGATAACAAATAGTGTGCATGAAATTTACACTAAGAAAAAAGTATCCACCGTTGAGATGAGATCATGAGACCATCAGTATTTATCACAACTTAACTTCATGAGATCATTATAAGATGCGACTAAATTACATAAACGAAATGCAAAATACCTTAATATTTTCACCTTACTTTTAATCATATTCATAATAAAATATGAATATGATTTAATTCAAAAGTTCTTATCAACAAAAAAAAAATTACCAAAAAAAAAGGAATAACCGGTCTAACCCGGGTCACCTAGTCGCTGGGTTTCGGCCGGGTCAACCGGTCCAATCTAGGTTGACTGCAGAAGCAGTCCAACTACCCACTCGGACCGAGGAATCCACCGGGTCACCGAGTCCCGGGTCGACCCGGCCGGTCTGAGCCGGGTTTTAAAACACTACTTTCCAAGCTATAGCTGGGGATCCGTGTAGTTATTTCTTAATATTGGTTATATTTTGACATCATCTTTTCCATTTGGAGTCGGCCATTTTAGTGTTAACCGTTGACTTTGTTGGTGAGTGTAAACTCCAAGAAATAATTTATTTGTCCCCCAACTCGGTGGTATAGGAGTCCACGCCACCAGAATAAATATAAAATGATTGACTCTTCATATTTTGAACCACGTATCACATTCTCTGCTTCTCTATTTAGGACGAGCAAGTCCTTATTGCAATTCATCCTTGCTTGTTCGTAGTCGAGCTTTTGATTCATTGTTTGGTATTAAGAGTATCCAAGATCGTGACTCTTTTGTTCTTTCCTTTGAAGTTGTACCGTTTTTGAGATCACAAATTCCAGATATATGGTCTGATCGTTGCGTCTTTCTGACTTTATTTTGGCGGTTTCATATTTACATGTGTTGCTTTCTAATTGGAAAGACATGCCTTGTGTGCCACCTTCGTGCGTTGTTCACATTTAATGCTGTTGTCTGGCTTTCCCTTTAACTGTCTTGTTAATGTTGATTTGACACATTTTCCCCTACCCTTTCATTTCGCGTGTTAACTTTTGATTTCCTCTCTTCTCTTTAGAATCTTCGCAGTACCCTGCATTCCATCCCTTCCCTCTATCGTTCTCTTATTCGGCTTATAGGTTTTTGCATTCCTGTCGATTCTTCCATTTTCAGAGCTACAACTATGCTCTTCATCGCTTTCTCATCTTTCTTTTTCTTTTCAGTACCCGGGCTTTTGCTTTTGCTGCGACCCATTTGTTTTCTCTTTTTATTCCTCCAACCACGTGTTTTAATCACGTATTGGACCAATTTACCTTCCATGATGGATTTCTCAATTGCATCTATAAGGTCCCAATATTGATCAATAGTATTTTTAGTCCATTGTGTAATGCACAATATATGGACCGATCTAACCCAGCTTTGTTAAATACAGGCCGGTGCCACTATACCTTCTTCATCTCGGTAATGGTTACGTCCCTCCAAATTTGGGACCAACGTACATTCAATTGAGCATACTTCTCATATCATTTCAACCTGAGATCTATCATCCGAATTTCTACCCCAAAAATTAGGTTGTTTCTTATTTTCCGGTCATTCTTTCTCTCTTTGGATCAAACCCTTCCTTCTCGGACTTCGGAATCTGTTTTCTTTACTTGAAGCATTTTCTATTTCCATTTGTTCAAACTCTAAATATTTCTTTGATCGAGCTCTAAATTCTTTCAATGTTCTGTCCTTGAGGAAGAGATATATAATCAAGAGACTAGTATTTCTTCCAATTCACCATCAAAATCGTTTGCCCAGCCATTGAGATTTGTTTGCAAAAATAGATGAAAAACACAATTCTAAAAATTCATGTGAAGAGTGGTATTTGAGGTTTAGCTAGGAAAAGAAAAAATGAGCGCCATTTTATAGATGAAAATGACCCTCATAAACGGTTGAGAGTGGAGTTTCTTTCCTCTTTATTTCTATTCAACTTACCACTTACTTAAGGGGGCGTTGTGGTAATTTAACTCTATTTTCCCACGAATGTTTTACCTCCAATCAAGCATAGACTTTGAAAACGTAAACCAATTTCTCCAGTAATTTTTCGCTCTACCAAACAATATTTTTTTTTTCACTTTCCTCCAAACTCATTTTACCACCGTTTTTCCAATAATTGTATTTTACCGGTAAAACAAATATTTCCTTCACCAAACTCCCCCTAAGAATATTCATCAGGCATTAACTCATTCATTTTTTTTTTTATAACAACTCAGTCATTCATTTTCGAACAGTAGTAATCTTAAATAATTTGAAAGATGAAGAGATGGAGTGAGAAAAAAAAAGAGAGGGAAGATGTCGTTTGCAAAAACTGAAAAGTTGCTAATTTTTGCTCCCAATTTAAAAGACTATCAATCATAATCCAAATCCATCATTTTCATCCACTCACTGGGCCGAACAGTGCGCTGATTCGTAAACTTAAGAATGAGGGAATAAGCGTAAGATCAGATTAGGGGGAGTGGGGTCGTCTCAAAGCTAAACAAGCCTATAATACGATGGGTTTGTTTCAACTAACCAACAACTATACGAATTAGTAACCAAAAAAACTAACTGGATAAAGGAAAACAAAAGACCCCAAATTGAAGCATTTGGATTTTTATTTTATTTTTTTGCCAATTTCTTGTTGGATGATTCTCTCTCTCTCTCTTATCCTTTCTATGAAGGAGTGCAAGCAAAGCATACACAGCAAAAGAATTAACTGATTTTCACTTTGACTCAGTCTTGTGGGGATACTAGCTTAACGGCACATGCAAGAGACAACCTTTTATTTTTATTTTATTTTTTGTTTTGGGGTTTTATATTTCTCATTTAAATGAAAATTCAAACTTTTCTACACACCTCTCGATTTCCGTGCTGACATGGATCATACATCTAATTTTTTTCTAAACACATAATTTTTATCTCTATAACATGAGATTTCAATTCTCATTTAAGATCAGAAATATAAAACCCTTTGTTCTAATGGTCCTTTTTTATGGTGATGGTTGTGACGTTGTCGAAAAGCTAGCTACGAGCTGTCACCTCCACTTTGAACCATAACTAGAGGCTCACGTGCTACTGGGGACATATTCTTAAGAGCTCGGGCAGTTATGTGGGTTCCAAATTCCAATCATGAGTTACACTTTCCATCTTTGTATTCGAGGCCAATGGTTCGCCATATTACAAAATACAGAGGCCATAGTTTCCTCCTCTCTTTTTTTTTTTTTTTTTTTCCCTTCTTTCCTCTTCACTAGTTATCTTTGCTGGCATGAGGCATAGCTCTCGAGGGCCTAACTTATAGCTTCCTGTTGGTTGGTTCATTTATTTATTTCCAATAAGAAATATACTATTTCATTTTGAAAAAAATCATCTTAAGCCCAAGGATTAGAATTGTAATCAATGAACCCATGAATAATATTAAAAAAAATATTAATAAATCTTTAGATTTAAGTTTAAATTATGCAAAAAAAAGGTAACTAAGTCATCTAATCCCTTGTCATTTATATAGTTCTTCTAATCATCTCATTTTTGTCATAATTAGTCTGTTTCTAAAAAAAAAAACACACCCATAATAACTTAGTGCCATAAATATAAGAAAGGTCGACCCCCAATGGTAGCTCAGTTGGTAACTGAGCTTCCAAGGGTTTGCTTGAGTCAGGGGTTCAAACCGTACCTCAAGCAAAAGAATACACATTATAAAATTTAAAAAATCACGGAATTTAAAAAAAAAATGCAATGACCCCTTCGACCCCTCTGACCTGGGTTTCAGTGAAACCCGATTGGGTTTTGGGAGTCAGAGGAATCGATGTGCATATAGAGTAGGCTACCAACCCGGTGTAGTGAATTCGGTTTGCTACGTGTCACGTTTTTAGTGCATAACAAGTACCAAAATAAAAAAAATAAAATAAAAAGTTTGAAGGTCACTACATGGGATAGCGAATTTGGTGTCCCTAAAATTGTGACACGTCAGCAAACCGAGTTTGCTACACCGGGTAACGAACTTGCCTCCGTGATAGATTGAGAAATAAGACTGTTCACGTGATATTTAGATAAAAAAAGTCACTATTCCGGGAAGTGGGCAGAAAAAGTTAAGATATCTGAAGCAATATGGTGTCATGGTAGGCACTATTTCAATTTTCAGTACACCTACCAAACGCCGTCTTCACTCTTCACCTTTCAGAATGGGCAACTTATCCTTGTTTTCTAGCACTAACGTGTACCTTTCTTCTGAAGCATGCCTCATAGTATAGTGATTCTTTGGATCTATTCTTTTTAAACAAGTTATGTAATACTGTCAACAAAGTACAAACCAAGGACAGTGTCAATGTCTCTCGGAATCATGTGACATTTCATTCACATATTGATAAGTTCAAGAAAAGTTGGGCTGGATCACGTGCAGTTGAAAATGATCCAATAGCAATTTAAGTGGAAAATGATCCAATAGCAATTTAAGTGGATTTGTTATGGGGTGGATGTCATCGTGGGATACAGTTGTGGGGTGATTGAACTTGGACGCCCAAATTAAGATGGATAAAATGATTTCACCAAAAAAAAAAAAAAAATGGATAAAATGATTCAAGCCTCCCTTATATACTGAGTTGACTTCACAGGTCTATCCTCTATGCGGAATGTTTATTTGTAGGTCAGTTTTTTTTTTTTTTTTTTTTTTACCCTTATACGTCTTTATTAATAATTAATTACCAAATTGATCTCATTATAAATTATTTTAAAAACTTAATCCCTCAAAAAACATAACATAACATCAATCTATCTTTGTTTGACCGTTGACCACCAAGCCTACATGGGTACACCCATCCCTACCCGATATTTTTTGAAATTTTTTTACCTACCCGAATAGGGAGGGGTGTACCCAGGTATTGTTCTTGACACCTAAAAAATTGCTTGAATCATTTACTCAGGTAGGGAGGGGTGTACCCGGGTAGACTTGGTGGTCAACGGTTAAACAAGGACAGATTGATGTTATATTTTTTGAGGGGGTTAAATTTTCGAAATAATTTATAATGGAGGTCAATTTAATAATTAATTATTAATAAAGGATTATAAGGGTAAAAAAAAAAACCGTCGTGCCTTTTAGGCATAATAGAAATTAGGTATATGTACTATAGCTATTGGTTGTTAAAGAGATTATGAGTTTTGAGTTGCTATTACCAAAGTTGTACACGGGATGATGTGTATGCGTGATGAATGGATTTCCTTACTTTTTTGTTTGTTTTGGTAAATAGATTTCCTTACTCTTTAGCTCTTGATTATTGAATCTCTTGGGCCAAACATGAATTGGACCCATTAATCGGTATGGTCGAGATAAAATAATTATAATTATAAGAATTTTTTTTTGATAATTATTATTAGAGAATTATTATATTTATAAATTTTTTATTTACAAATTCTTATAAATTATACCATGTACTCTCTGAAAATACACTAGGTTACATTATGTAAATAATGTAATTTGCAAAAATTTGTAAACAGACCCTTTCCCTTATTATTATTATTATTATTATTATTATTATTATTATTATTATTATTATTATTATTATTATTATCGGTTATATGATTTTGAAATACTTTGTCAGTTTGTCCTGTAAAAATAACTTTTGGTGAACATTGTCACGATTTTATTGTAATGAGAATTTCGGATTCGCTACATTGGCAGTTACATAACAAAGGAACAAAGATAGTGTGAGGATGAGATACCTCAAATGAATAGAAGCGGATAGCCCTACGTGATGTACAAGATGATCCCTTCCTTTGAACTGCTTAGCTTAGCTCAGCTCACGTCCCACTCTCCCGATCCGTCTTTTGCGTCCCCACATATTCATCGGACAACTCTTTATCATGTCCTCATCCCAGTTCCACACATCGACTCCTTCCCCCTCAGTCCTAGGTCCTAACATCTACGTCTTCCCCTCATAAAGTTTACCTAAATGGTGTTGCCTTGTATTAGAGCACAGCTCTACAAGAAAGAAGAAAACAGAGAAAAAGAAACTGATTTCACTATTCACATTGCAATCTGATAGTTCACAAGAGTTATATACACTTCCAGATATACAACTAAACATACTAAGCCTATCAACAGAACTCATATTTATAACTACTATATTACACATTACTATATTTTCTTGCAAGGAAAAAATAATACGAGGGAAATTTGCTTTTGATGAATTTCTACAAGAATTGACAGTAAATATATTTCAGAATCTATGGTTTGCAAGGCTTTCATGATACTTCTATTTGGAAAAGCTTCGGAATGCATATCGAAACATGGTTGAACTTTATCTTTAAACAAATAACATCCTTCGTTGTATATCTTATTCATGTTCCATTACGTGATAAATTGACGAGGATACAAATAAGGGAAATGATGTTCTTTTGCTGCAGAAAAAAGGGAATAGTAATCCGCAGATAGTAAATTTAGATAGGTCCCATGTCACACTTTCTCTCTCATTTTAATCTCTCTCCTCTCTCTTACTTTATTCTTTCAGCAAGAACTAAACACTGTTTTTCTACAAAAGGAGAATAGTATTCCCCTACAAATAATAATAATATGGTATACTGTGCTCGAACCCTTGCAAATTGTTAAAAGAATAACAAACTGAGAAAAAAATAGCGCTGCGGCGCTGCCTAGGTAAACTTTGTATATTAGGAATTGCTCTCGGATACCCTGGATGTTGCCTTGGGTACCGTTATCGTGATTAGTTGTCAATCATTTTATTGGTTGCTGGTTTTAACAATAAATGTTTGAAGTCCACAAAATACAATCAACAACCACCGGAATTCTGACAACTAACAAGGCTAAAGGTTACTGCAAGAAAAAAACTTGGGTAGAGGAGTAATTCACTGTTAGGTTTCCATCATCATCAGCTCCTTAGTAGTTTCCTCGCACAACTTGTGGACAAACCTGAACCTAAGCAGCTTTCAACTTTTCCATTTTAAACTGACCTTCCTCTGAGTAAAGTGTGCCATTAGGAGAGAGAAGGCGCCTGAGAGCAAGGAAGAATCGAGCCTGAAAAATTCCTACGTATTTAGATAGGGCCAAAAGTAAAAGTAATAAATAGGTTGAATTTGATTATGTCATCTTTACCCATTGAAATCCTACTAGAACACACCAGCAACCTGGCAAACCATAACCTCTCCTACTCACAAGCTGACACAAGGAAAGAAGCATAAGTTCAAGCAACATGAAAATTAACTTTAGGACAGATGTCTATCAGTAGATATATACCAATAATAAAAGGGCTCCGACAGAGAAGCATCCACTCATGGATAAGCTAATAAATTTAAGGTCCCTGCTGGCCTGCAAAAGGAAAAGGAAACATAATTACTAGAACAAATAACTTTTTGCATGCTCATAAGCAACTTAATGCTATTACATAACTATACTGAGAACAAGTAGGCAAAACAAGCAGCAAAAAGGGAGGATATCAGTAATGAAATAGTGATGTACTTATTTTGGAAACAAGGTGGTAAACTAAAAGTTTATTATGTTTTAAAGTGCTAAAATCACTTTTAAATCTAGTCTAAAGCATGAGAACTTAGTTATTTGGCTAAAAAGTATTAACTTTGTTCCTCTCACATATGTGATTAATCTTTGCTAATTTTGTAGGACAATTAAGTTGAATTGGAGCAAGGTTAAGTTAGAAGGACTTAAAGCAATAAATGAGGGGCAACAATTTAGAGAAAATCTCCCTGAAGCTGTCTTCCGGCCAATTTCTCATATAAAAAATGATGGATTTGGACCTTGTGTTCTACATAGAAATTGTATATCTTTCTTTACCTTTCTAACGAGACCAAAATCACATCAATCGGACGAGTGTAGCTCATGTTATGCCCAAAATATGAAATAGTGTGCTTGCCGCCATAGGGCGCTGTAGTGCGCTCCAATTTGTAAAATGACACATTTTTGCACACTGCAGCGCCCAATTATGGCCCGTGGTTTTCACCCAAAACAAGGATTCCTCCATCTATATAAGCCATTCTTAAGAGGATTTTCATATATCTTGACACTAGGAGGCACCTTTGACATTAGGAAAAGGCATTTGCTTGGATTTTCATTCTTTTGAGGGTCGAAGACGTGTTCAAGGCAAGATCGAGCTGAGATTCGTAGAGATTCACCACACCTTCATTACCATGGAGTTTGGGGAAGCTTTTATGATTTCTTTTTTCTTTGTTTTTGCCATGAGTAGCTAGTTAATTTAGGGATAGATAGAACCCAATTAAATCTTTATGTTTATGAATTAATCTTTAATACAATTTTCCTTTTTATACTGAATGAATATGTCTGTTCTTCATGCTTCTATGAGTTAATCCTCTTGTAGAATGAATTAGGATTCATGTATGACAATAGGAATGTTCGTATATGAATTCAGGTTGCCTCATTCATCATTAATTTGTATGAATTTAGGGATAGACATACAAATTGTGTGATTTTTATGATTCTTGATTTTAATGCTTAAATCTTTTTGAGAAACACCAAGGAATCAGGATTCTCTTAAGGGAGTAAAGGGTTAGAATACCAAGAGATTGGATTTTAGCTAAATTAGATGAATTGATTGGCAATATAAAAAGGAGGATTAATTAAGGTTCTTAATTCAAAACATAAAGGGGAGATGGGGGGAATCGAATCCCTAACTGCTCTTTTCTTTATTGGTTAAACCTTGTTCTTGTGTTCTTGATGCTCTTTTCTATTTTAATTATTCATTAGTTTTTATTCAACACTCTTGATCGAATTGTCTAACTTGAGCGAAATAGTGAAGTAGTGCTAGAAATCTAATCCTCGTGGGAATGATACTTTTACTGATTATTTTATTATTTGTGCGACCGATGTACTTGCCAAAATAGCAACACAGGCAAAAACAGAAGATATAATATCAAGGATCTAAAAATGGAGTAAAAGTAATAAAGATGGATTCAAAATAGCAACATAGTGCCAATGATAGGATCTAACACGCATAAACTTCAATTCAGCTTTATTTGATATATTTAACGCATAAACTCCCATTCAGCTTTATTTGATATTTATGTGTACAATGAACACAAAAAAGATGGAGCCAATCAGGAAAAAAAAATCCTTAAAATTCCTGCTTAGAAAGTTGAAAAGGAAAGGAAAGCCACACACTGGACTATGCCAAATGAATTAGGATTATTTTAATTTTAAAAATAATTCTCAGGATAAGATCACATCATTAAAATTGGACATTGGAAACTATTAAAAATGTCAGAAAGATCTAACGTACCAATAACGTACCCTCGAGGCTGTGAGTACAGGGTGCCACAGATAATGCAATAAAGAACAGACTCAACACATTGTGCATCTGCATTAAAACAAAATTGAAGTTAAGCATCGATTAAAATGAAAAAGGCACTGATTCTTTAAACTAATGTAAAAGCTTAAACTCCTCGCATCAAAGGCTTCAATCTATTGACTTTTTTAAATGAAAAACTTCATCAACAATGAAGTACGAATCATTTACAAGATAAAAAAACCTCCTTTAAACATTTCTAGAATTCATTTGTCAGTCACTTCTTGGAAGTGAAAAAACCAAAATTAACTTAATCCAGTGATTGCAACACTAATCAAACACTCAAGTAGCGTAAGTTTGTTGAAAATAAAGCGAATCAATTAGGGATGGAAAAAAGAGAGAGAATAAATACTCAATATTCTAAGGTTATGATGTTGATATAAAGTACAAAACAATATTCCTTATATATATTATTATTAGACTCTAAATCTTAATTAAAGAAATAAGAAATTTTTTGTAATAAATCTAAAATTATTAAATTAATGTGTTACAATGCGATACAATTTACAAAGCATAAATCCTTATTTACACTAATATTAGACTCTAAATCTTAATCAATTACGAAGTATAAAAAATAAAGAAAATATTTCCAAAAGATCATCTAAACTATTTTAAGATACATTGTAGATATTAGTAGATATTTTTCATATATTCTAATAAATTCACCTAGCAGCAACACCGTAGCTATCGCAAAAACAAAGTTAATTCATAACCAAAAAACACTAGTCATTTATCCAGCTAAAGTTACAGCATGGCGCAAAAAATGTGAGACCAAATAGCCAGAAGGAGTAAAGCAAATAAAGTAACTTCTTTGAGTTTTGAATAACGAACCTCTTTTATGACCTTAAGATCAGGAGTAAAGATGTTTGGCAACAGCCAAGGAACAGACATTCCGACAAGCCCAATTACTAGTCCTAGTAATGCTCCAATAATCACCAGCGACTTCAGCAGAGTTCGTGCCTGTTTGACATTCCTTACCCTTTAGTGGACAAAGAGAAGCAATGCCCCATTTAAAAGACAGATGAGACGACTCCAGGTCTCTTTTTTTAGGTGCAAAAACTCGAGGTCCTTTCATTCCATATAATTAGCTCAAGATATTCGTTGTCAGTGAGTAGTGATATACGTGAGCGCAAAAACACAAAAATTTAAGTCATGGAATAACACAACATTTTGGGCATTAGATATGTGATAGTGAGAAGTAATATTCACCAAGACATGCTGTATGACCTTATTCGGCAACTGAACTTTACTAACCTTCTCCAAACTTTGGTTGAACCCGTATAATAACTCGGGCATAAATGATTGTGCAGTTAAAGAAAGAGGTTCCCCCCATACTACACACATGCTGTACATCTGAATCATAACCTAGTAAATGGTGACTTTGTCATTAATATATGAAAAACAGAACCCCATACATAGAAAGGATATAGCAACGAAAATGTAATTGGAAGTAAAGCCAACCTGATGAGCTGCAACTGTATGAGTGCCGATAGCTGTGGCAAAATATGTAATAAGAGAGTAGAAAGCCACCTAAAAACACAAAATGAATCTCAGAACATATATATACAAGCAAACCAATTCAGGTACAATCCAAGAAAAACCTAATCAACCTTTGAGAACATCATCACAAACACAGGTGCTGCAATCCCGAATATTTGCAGAAAGTCAGGGAATGATGGCACTGAGATGACAAAAGCATTATATCCTTTCTTGTTCAGTGCTTCAATCATCATAAAAGCCGCTACAATCTGTACAGA
>JAVKPL010003897.1:0-20875 GCA_032173675.1 Gastrolobium villosum
AGTGGCATATTATGTGCAGAAACAGTGGCATATATGTGCAGAAACAGTGGCATATTATGTGCAGAAACAGTGGCATATAATGTGCAGAAACAGTGGCATATATGTGCAGAAACAGTGGCATATTATGGACTAAAACAGTGGCATCTAAATGGTGATTTTGAGGAACCGAAACAGTGAGCATTTTACCCTCAAAACAGTGGCACATTCATAGGGAAACAGTGGCATTTGCATACAAAAACAGTGGCATATATATTCCTCAAAACAGTGGGCATTAACTTAAGCATGATCATGAGACTTCTATTCCATAACTTAAGCATACAAATCATCAAGAAATAGCTCCACCATTATACTTTTACCATGCTCATTCTTGAGTCCAAAACCACACATAATCAAGGAGACATTTAAGCACACATACATGGTTACACAACATGAAAGAGGTCTAAGTTCAAGGCTTACCTCTTGTAGCACACACTTCACCACACCCTTTCTAGCTCTACTTCACAACAAGTCCCCACTTCCTATGATGATCTATGCGCATACAAGGTGAGGAGGAACAAACTTGGGCAGCTTCAAGGTTGAGGAACAAGGCTGGACAGTGAGAGGGAAAAAGGAGAAACTCACACTTCACTTGTGTCTAGGCCACGGTTTGATGGTGAGGGAAGGAGGGAGTTGGCTTGGTCTTTCTTGCTCCAAGAATGCTTGTAGGTTCGGCTAGGAGAGTGAGGGAATGAGGGAGGAAAGTTGGCTGCACTTGCACATGAGGCCAGCCCCTTCCTTATGCGCACATCTTAAAGGGAAAAGAGGAGAGGTTGTCATGATGATGCATCATGAAAATTCTGGTTACTTGAAGAGGTGGGGCTGCATACTTGGGCTGAACAAGCAAAGGGTTTGCTTCTAAGTTACTCTATGCACATGCAAGGAGTGAGGAGAGATATGTTCAGATTTGAAAGCTGTCCTAAGTCAGAAAAATTTCTGCACAAGCAGCCAAGTCTTGCGCACAGGAGGAGTGGAAGGAAGTGTCATTTGTGGCAGCCTAGACTCTGATTTGGAGCTGCATAAAATGATGAAGATGCAGCCCCAAGACCCTACTTATGATGCATGTGGAAGCAAGTGCAGGTTTGGCTCATGATGGACTGCCAAAAGCATGCAAAAATCTGCACAATTCAGCCTCATGATGGAAGGTGTAAGGTGGTTCACCAAGTCAACAAGTTAGGCTGTTTTGTGTCATTGAAAGATCTGCTCCAAGGCCTCTTCATGTGCGCCAAAATGAAGAGGAATGCAGCCTAAGATCATGCTAAATGGTACATGTGTCTTTCATGCAATGAGGTTGAATCCAAAAGATGCAAAAGCAAGGTGAAGTGGCGGTCAAACAAGAGGGAAATTGGCAGATTTTTTTCTAAGTACTAATCACCCTCTTGTGCGCATGAATGAGTGAGAGAATACATCAAGTCAAGTGAAGGTTTCTTGGTACACAAACAACCTTGTTGGACAAGGCTTAGGGAATTATGTGTGGGTTTAACTTTGGGCTGAACTTGATGGATCCAATAAGACAAATCTAAGGGTGGCAAGTCCACACACACTAGCCCACTTCCAAAGACCAATAAACACTAAGGCCTTCTAACACACACTCACATTACTCATATGATTAAATTCACATGTCTACATATGTATCCTCCTATGATTTAATTTAATTAATTACCTTAGTCTTATCCAAGGATAAAGGTCAACCAATTCGCAAACCATCACACATAAACCATAAATCCGAAATCTACACATACATCTATAACATATAGTACTTATGTATTCTACTAATTATGCGGGATGTTACACTCTCCCCACCAAATAGGAATTTTGTCCGCAAAATAAACTTACTTAAGAGCTAAACAGTTCTGGATAGCGTTTCTGAATGACGTCCTCGCGCTCCCAAGTTGCTTCAGCTGCCGATCTGTTGTTCCATAATACCTTTACCAATGGAATCTCTTTAGAACGGAGTCGCTTGACGGATCTTTCAAGAATTTGGAACGGTTGCACTTGATAAGTCAGATTTTCCTTCAGTTCCACTTCTTCCGGCTGTAATACGTGAGATGGATCAGAGAGATACCTCCGTAGCTGTGACACATGAAATACATTGTGAATTCCTGACAGATTGGGTGGTAAAGCCAACCGGTATGCAGACTCTCCAATCCGGTCCATAATCAGATACGGTCCTAAGTACCGTGGACTTAACTTCTTAACTCCCATTCTCCTTCCGAGTCCCGAAGTAGGAGTGATTCTCAAGAACACATGGTCTCCGACTTCGAAAGATAGAGGCTTATGACGCTTGTCGTAATAACTCTTCTGTCTGGCCTGAGCCCTCTGCATATTTTCTCGAATCTTCTTTACTTGTTCGGATGTTTCTTGAATTAGATCGGGTCCTAACATACTTCGCTCACCCACTTCAGTCCAACATAAAGGGGATCTGCATTTTCTCCCATACAAAGCTTCATACGGTGCCATCTGAATACTGGAATGGTAACTGTTGTTGTAAGCAAACTCAATCAACGAAAGATAACTATCCCAGCTGCCTCCTAACTCCAAAACACATGCTCGCAACATGTCCTCTAATGCTTGAATGGTGCGTTCCGTTTGACCATCGGTCTGCGGATGATAAGCAGTACTCAACCTCAATTGGGTCCCTAATGCTCTTTGAAAGGATTCCCAAAACTTAGATGTAAACTTGGGATCACGATCACTGACAATACTCGTAGGAACTCCGTGCAGCTTCACAATCTCCTGCAGGTAAATCCTGGCAAGCCTCTCCGTATTATACGTGGTTCTAACACGCAAGAAATGAGCTGACTTCGTTAAACGATCGACAATCACCCAGATAGAATCATATCCTTCTCGCGTCCGAGGAAGTCCAACTACAAAATCCATCGCAATACTGTCCCACTTCCATTCGGGAATCTCCAAAGGTTGAAGGAGTCCCGACGGTTTCTGATGTTCGTACTTCACCTTTTGACAAGTAAAGCATCGAGATACATACTCCGCAATATCACGCTTCATACCCGGCCACCAAAACGAGGTCTTCAAATCATGGTACATCTTTGTGGATCCAGGATGCACTGCATACTTACCCTTGTGAGCCTCCTGTAAAACTTCTTGTTTCAACTCTTCAATCGGCACAACCAGCCGTCCTTGAAATCTCCAAACATCATTCTCATCCTTTACAACATCTTGGTTGCCAACCAAATCACGGACTAACTCTTCATCTTTTTGAGCCTCCTTAATTCTACTGATCAATTCATTCTCCACCCTTATATTTCCCAATCTTATGCTATTCCCTCTCTCGTCTACCAATAAGTTCAAGTCTCGGAAGGCCTCAAACAATTTCAATTCTTCCATCATCAGAGTTGCAGTGTGCAGTGTCTTCCTACTCAGGGCGTCGGCTACCACGTTTGCCTTTCCTGGGTGGTATTTAAGTTCAAAATCATAATCCTTCAGAAATTCCATCCACCGCCGTTGCCGCATATTCAGCTCCTTCTGGTCGAATAGGTACTTCAAACTCTTATGATCGCTGAACACGTCAAACTGCGAACCATACAAGTGGTGCCTCCAGATTTTAAGTGCGAACACTATAGCTGCTAACTCCAAATCGTGCGTAGGATAATTTTCTTCGTGAGGCTTAAGTTGTCGAGATGCGTAAGCTACTGCCATACGGTCCTGCATCAACACGCATCCAAGTCCTTTCAGCGACGCATCGCAGTATACTTCGAACTTTCGAGTAGGATCCAGAATCGTGAGTACGGGAGCACTCGTTAATCTGCTCTTTAGTTCCAAGAAACATTCTTCACAAGCTTCAGTCCACTCAAAAGGCTTGTCCTTCCGAGTGAGACGGGTAAGAGGTTGCACTATCTGAGAGAAATTCTGGATAAACCTTCGATAATATCCAGCAAGACCTAAGAAACTTCTTACTTCGGTGACAGTCTTGGGTCGTTCCCAATTCATGACAGCTTCAACTTTGCTGGGGTCCACCGCGATACCTTCTGATGAAATGACATGGCCCAAAAACTGGACCTCTTTAAGCCAAAACTCGCACTTCGACCATTTCGCGTACAACTGCTTCTCCTTCAAGATTTGCAAGACAATCCTCAGATGTTCCGCATGCAGCTCTTCATTAGCTGAGTAAATCAGGATGTCGTCGATAAACACAATAACAAACTGATCAAGAAAGGGGCGGAAAATGCGGTTCATGTAGTCCATGAATACCGCTGGAGCATTCGTAAGTCCGAATGGGATCACCTGATATTCGTAGTGCCCATAACGAGTCCTAAAAGCTGTTTTCGGAATATCCTCCGGTTTGACCCGGATCTGATGGTATCCCGATCGTAAATCTATCTTGGAAAAGACTCTGGCTCCTCTCAGCTGGTCCATCAAATCGTCGATCCTCAGTAGCGGATACTTATTCTTCACCGTTACTTTGTTCAGCTGGCGGTAGTCTATACACAGACGTAAACTTCCATCCTTCTTCTTAATCAAGATGGCTGGAGCACCCCATGGGGAGGTACTCGGTCTGATGAATTCCTTTGCCAAAAGCTCTTCTATCTGCTTCTTCAACTCGCGAAGTTCCAACGGCGCCATACGATACGGGGCAATGGAGATTGGTCCAACTCCAGGAACAAGTTCGATGGAAAATTCTATTTCCCTATGAGGAGGCAATCGAGGTATTTCATCCAGGAATACCTCCTCGAATTCTCTAACTACAGGTACATTCTGAATTTGATTGTCAACCGAGGTCTCAGCCTCGATCGACAAAAGATATCCTGCTGCTCCCTTGCGGAGCTCTTTTCTAACTTGCAATAAGGAAATGAGAGAGAAAGGTTGAAAATTACCATCTTTCGCAGGAACAACGACTTTCCCCGCTCGACAGTCCAATGTTATCCCGTTTTCCGTCAACCAGTCCATACCGATAATCACATCGAAGTTGAATACCGGTAGGACCACCAAGTTAACTGTATACGTGTTTCCTTCATACTGCAAGGTAACACCTTTGCAGATCTCTGAGGCTGTGCACGATCCTCCGGTAGGTGTGCTGATGTGTAACTCATAAGGTAACGGGGTTGGGGTGATGCCTATTCTCATAGCGGTATGCTTTTCCATAAAAGAGCCAGACGCTCCAGAATCAAAGATAACAGAAATTGGGTGACCATTTAGAGTGACATTACCTTTGATCAGGTTGGGAAACTTCTGTGCCTCATTTGCATCCAATGTGAACACCCGAGCTTGCGTAGGCTGTTGATCAGCGTTCTGGGGGCATTTGTAAGCAAAATGTCCTTGCTGGCCACATCTGAAACATGCATTGTTGTTCTTGCGACAGACTCCAAAGTGATTCTTTCCACACGTAGCACAAGCAGTCGCACCCTGCCGTCCAGTCGATGATTGACCCACCGTAAAGCTTCTCTTAAAATTTCCAGGCCGTGCCTGCAACTGCGTACCTCTGCCTCGACCCCTACCAGGTGCCGTCCTGAAGAATCTGCCTGCTCGGTTTCCTCCGTGGAATTGTGTTGGTGGCTTGTTTAAGTTCTTGGCCTCATTAATGATTCCTTCTGCCTGACGACTCTGGTTGATGAGTTCTGGAAGTGTACGATTAGCCGTCGTCAAAATGAGCTTACGGATTTCCGGATGTAATCCGCTTTCGAACTTCTCCACCTGCCATTCTTCATCATAAATGTTCCGGTCAAAGTTGGCGTACTCGATCAGCTGCCCAAATTTTGCAATATACTCATTGACCGTCATGTTATCCTGCCTGAGTGACAGCAGTTCAGTGTGCTTCATTCTTCTCATTGCCTTAGGAAAATACTTATCCAAAAATACTTGTCTGAATACGGCCCATGTTAGTTCCACGTCCTGAGCTCTCAGCAGAGCCCTCGCACCAGTCCACCATGTTAAAGCTTCTCCCATCAGCTGGTACGACGCGTAATCAGTCTTCTGCGCTTCTGGGCATGCCATGCGTTCGAAAATATGCTCGATCATCTGCAGCCACTTCGCCGCAGCCTCGGGGTTGTCTTCACCCTCAAAGGTAGGTGGTTGGAAGTTGCGGAAGTCTTTCAACCTCCGACGGGCAATTTCTTCTGCATTTTCATGCAGTGGGGGTTGGTTCTGATTCTGTTGCCTATGATCGCGCCATTCTTGGCTCATATTCTGGATAAACGTTGCCAGTCCCCCAATGGTAGTGATAAGATCCTCTTCCGCATCGCCAGACCTTCCCCGAGTTGAACCGGGACCACCTGCCATGATTCTGCACTCACAATATCAGGAAATGAGTTGATCAGGCTCACCGCAAGTTATTCATGGCAGCAGTCCCAAGTAGGTACTCGAGTTCAATTCGGACAAGTTAGCTATGCATCCGTGTCTTATCACAGAACAGTCTAAACAATCTAACTATCCTAGTCAATATATACTTAAGCTATAGCACATTTAGGCAGTCAATCAGTAGATAAACACAATCAACAATCAATACAATCAATCACAAGCAAATCCATGGACCAAACTGCTCTGATACCAATTAGTGTAACGCCCTCCCTTGTATGCATCCAAGAGAGTCGTTTGCTAAGCGGAATTAGAGTCGTTAACGTCACATGAGCTAAACAAAATTCACATCCTAGATTCAAATCCGAAACACGTTTCTACAATTCTTATCACTTCTGTTTGGACGATAAAAAATATTTCAAGTGATTTAGAAAGAGCACGTTTGGGGCATTGCGTGCATATAAAATAATAGTAAATCCGAGTTCATTTGCTCATAAAAACACCACCCGTAAGGTGCACCGTAAAAATTTCAGCACATAAGTCTTTCAAAAATTCCTTTCACAAACGTTTTCCAAACTAGCCGCTGTTCATAAAAGTTCAAGATAAAATAGAGAAGATAGAGTCTACAGTCATCCAAGAGTACCAAAATATCAATCATTACAGTCATCCAATCATACAAAAAGCAACAGTACAAGTCCATTCATCAGCAAGCAACAGCAAACATCACGTCTTCAAGTGCTTTTACGTCCTCCTGCCATTTAGGAAAATAGCAGCCCCGAAGGGGTGAGAATAATCCCAGTAGTGTGGCAACAAAACCAGTAATATAACAGTATTAACTAGGCACAAAATCATAAACAGTCACTTCAACATATCCTTGTTCCTTTTCCTTTTTCCCTTTCATCATATTCATATATATTGCGTATATAACGCCTTTCCTTTGCGCTTTTAGCACCGTCGTGCGCGCACTTCACAGTGGAATCAAATATCCCTTGGCACCTGAGCTCCATGTGGATTCCAACTGTGGGCCTATGCGGACTGATGCCAAGTGTCCCATACCCCGGTACCTTGGGGATGCCTATATGATGCTTGCTCAAACACATGGTCCTGTACATAACTATTCTAAAACAAGGCCTATATGATCTTGATACATGCATGTCATGCTATGCTTTCACACACAAAGCGTAAAAATGCGGTATGATGTAAGGTGCATGCTTATATACCTTTCATATAGCCATCACGGCACATATACTTTTCATATGCGTTATGCTGCCACATAACGTCTTTACCTCATAATCATATAGCCATCACGACACATTTTTGGCAGTTTATTTTCATCATAATGGAACATAATATTTTTACGGCATATGGAGCATCATGTCACAATTTTATACCAGTAGTCAATAGTCACATTAGGCAATATCGCCTGACACTTACCTTTGTGTGCCTTAAATAATACCAAACAGCAACGAAGTATCTCACTTCTTAGGCGCACCTAAATCAATTACCACCAATCATTTACAGTGGCTATTTACAGCAGAAACAGTGAGCATACAGCAGTGTCTTACAGTGGAAAACAGTGAGCATACAGCAGTGTTTTACAGCAGCAAAACAGTGAGCATACAGCAGCGTTTTTACAGCAGAAAACAGTGACGTTTGTGCTTAAAACAGTGAGCAGAAACAGTGAGTTGTTCTTTAAAACCGTGAGCAGAAAACAGTGGTATTTTCCATAAAAACAGTGGACAGAAATAGTGACGTTTTACAGCAGGAAAACAGTGAACATACAGCAGAAACAGTGACCATATTGAAACAGAAACAGTGGCTCTTTGGACATCAACAGTGGCAGAAACAGTGACTTCAAACAGTGGCATTTGAACGTTTAAAACAGTGACATAACAGTGGCATTTGAACCTTAAAAACAGTGACATTAGTGGTGATATTTGCACATTGAAACAGTGGTATACTTGGTGATTTTTGGACATTAAAACAGTGGCATAACTAGTGGTTGTTGATCATCAAAACAGTGGCATAATTAAGAGTACTTGAACACCAATACAGTGGCATAAAGAGTGGTGTTTGGACATCAAAAATGGTGATCATTTTATGCAGAAACAGTGGCTCATTAAGTACTAAAACAGTGAGTGTTTTTGGTGCAAAACAGTGACATATGTGGCATTAAAACAGTGAGCATTTTATGCAGAAATAGTGGCATATTATGGACTAAAACAGTGGCATATAATGGGCTAAAATAGTGGCATATATGTGCAGAAACAGTGGCATATAATGTGCAGAAACAGTGGCATATATGTGCAGAAACAGTGGCATATATGTGCAGAAACAGTGGCATATAATGTGCAGAAACAGTGGCATATATGTGCAGAAACAGTGGCATATTATGTGCAGAAACAGTGGCATATATGTGCAGAAACAGTGGCATATTATGTGCAGAAACAGTGGCATATAATGTGCAGAAACAGTGGCATATATGTGCAGAAACAGTGGCATGGACTAAAACAGTGGCATCTAAATGGTGATTTTGAGGAACCGAAACAGTGAGCATTTTACCCTCAAAATAGTGGCACATTCATAGGGAAACAGTGGCATTTGCATACAAAAACAGTGGCATATATATTCCTCAAAACAGTGGGCATTAACTTAAGCATGATCATGAGACTTCTATTCCATAACTTAAGCATACAAATCATCAAGAAATAGCTCCACCATTCTACTTTTACCATGCTCATTCTTGAGTCCAAAACCACACATAATCAAGGAGACATTTAAGCACACATACATGGTTACACAACATGAAAGAGGTCTAAGTTCAAGGCTTACCTCTTGTAGCACACACTTCACCACACCCTTTCTAGCTCTACTTCACAACAAGTCCCCACTTCCTATGATGATCTATGCGCATACAAGGTGAGGAGGAACAAACTTGGGCAGCTTCAAGGTTGAGGAACAAGGCTGGACAGTGAGAGGGAAAAAGGAGAAACTCACACTTCACTTGTGTCTAGGCCACGGTTTGATGGTGAGGGAAGGAGGGAGTTGGCTTGGTCTTTCTTGCTCCAAGAATGCTTGTAGGTTCGGCTAGGAGAGTGAGGGAATGAGGGAGGAAAGTTGGCTGCACTTGCACATGAGGCTATGTAACACCCACTCTTGTATGCATCCAAGAGGGTTGTTTGCTAGAATCGTATTAGAGTTACAGCGGTATGGAACCATTCTTTTGAATACTTTATCAAATATTATTTAATTTGAACAATAAAAGATCCAGAATTGATTCTTATAAAACCTATTAACAACATGAAATCATTATCAATCATAGGAAATTTTAATTATAAAACACTTTGCTGAATTTTCTATACTTTTCAGAAAACCTTGCTGCCTTATAAAATCCGTATAAAATCGAATTCAGATGCGATAAAAAATATTCCAAGCTTCTGAAAAACTAGACATCCGGGGCGTCGCATACATATAAATTATACGCGATTCGGAGGTGAATAGCCCCACGGAACAGAACGCTCAAGTTGCTTGAGCATTCTGTCCGTTTTCAGGAAAACCAGTTGTAAAGCAAAGCTTATTAAAATTCGCACAGGTTTCGGATAAAAATAAAACCTGCACAGTTTGAAAGTAAATTCTCGGGGCTTCGCGTGCATATAAAATAATAGAAAATCGGAGTTCGTTTGCCCCTTGAAACATGACCCGTAAGGTACCTGTAAAACTGTTAAAATTCGATACTTAAAGAAACGTTCAAAAACCCTTTTCACAAAACATTTCCAAAACAGTCACTGCTCATAAAAGAATCAAAACAAAATAGAAAATGATAAAGTCTACAGTCATCCAAGAGTACCGAAATATAAAGTATTACAGTCATCCAACAATCAAACAGTGACAGCAAAAATCCATGCATCAGCAAGCAACAGCAACTTCACTTCTTCAAAAGCTTTTACGTCCTCCTGCCATTTTGGAAAATAGCAGCCCCGAAGGGGTGAGAAAAATCCCAGTAGTGTGGCAACAAAACCAGTAATATAACAGTATTAACTAGGCACAAAATCATAACAGTCACTTCAACATATCCTTGTTCCTTTTCCTTTTTCTTTTTCATCATATTCATATATATAGCGCATATAACGCCTTTCCTTTTCATCATATTCATATATTGCGTATATAACGCCCTTTCCTTTGCGCTTTTAGCACCGTCGTGCGCGCACTTCACAGTGGAATCAAATATACCCTTGGCACCTGAGCTCCATGTGGATTCCAACTGTGGGCCTATGCGGACTGATGCCAAGTGTCCCATACCCCGGTACCTTGGGGATGCCTATATGATGCTTGCTCAAACACATGGTCCTGTACATAACTATTCTAAAACAAGGCCTATATGATCATGATATATGCATGTCATGCTATGCTTTCACACACAAAGCGTAAAAATGCGGTATGATGTAAGGTGCATGCTTATATACCTTTCATATAGCCATCACGGCACATATACTTTTCATATGCGTTATGCTGCCTCATAACGTCTTTACCTCATAATCATATAGCCATCACGGCACATTTTTGGCAGTTTCCTTTCATCATAATGGAACATAATATTTTTACGGCATATGGAGCATCATGTCACAATTTTATACCAGTAGTCAATAGTCACATTAGGTAATATCGCCTGACACTTACCTCGTGTCTTTAACATTCTTTGTCAAACATCATCAAGCCACATATCAATTAAACATTCCAATGAGCTAGGATCTTGTGCACCTAATCAAATAGATACATATACATATCCAATCAGAATTTATCTCATAGCACCATATACATCACATAGAGTTCCCTGATGTTAGGAGTCTTTGCACCTAATCAACCAGTTACCAAAACTGCATTTTATTATTTATTATACATCAAATGTTCTTTTCATGCAGTCAAAGTTTTAACTGAGATTCCAAGCTTCATATACTAAATTAATTCCTTACTTGATCGCTTTAATTTTTTTCTCCCATTGTTGATTAGGCATTGTAACTTAATTCCCTTATACATGTACCCTGGTTTTTATGACCATCCACTAGAGGCCACTACTTTATCATGTCTATACATTCCTATACGGTTTAGGGGTCATTAAAAGGCAGAATCCAATCTGTCTACATAGGCTAAGGTACATGCACAGTTTGGTGCCAACCAGATTTAGTCCTTCCAATTGCTTGTTATTTTTCTGCCTAGATTTCCTAACATTCGTTAACCAGTGACAAAATTTCCAAGGGAACCTACACATGCAGGTTTGGTTTTAGGCTAGTAACTAGATGCATAAAGTCCATTCATCAACAAGACCTTTATCTCAAGTTCAAGAATGTGTTATAGGGCCTTAACATGCTGTCTACGAAATTATCAGTACAACAAGATAAAATTCCTTAGTCTAATTCCTTAGTTGTTAACACACAGAAAATTTCCCAAAGTCCATCATATAAACCGATTCGATCTATAGACCCCAAACAAGCGATTATAATCTTTTCTGTAGCAAACCCCCACCAACAACACTTAAGCATAAGGGATTAGCCAGATGACATGATGATTTGATTATTAGAGCACACGCAAAGCCTAATCTATTTTCTTAATCCAAGGACAACTCCGAAATTCATTGTGATTCATGTTCCAAGCTGGTAAAACAGTTTTCAGATTTACATGCATTAAAATGACTGCTACACAAGTGAACAGAAATGGGTAGGCATGACAAAGGGAGTAAACTTCTTCCTACTTCCTCAAGGATGTCGAGACAGAGATGGTGCAAGGGTTTCTAAGGATTGACTTACCTCTTCTTCTCTCTGCAGACACATACAGGAGATTTATCTACTCTCCAAGAACCGATTTCCAGCTCCTAGGTAAAGGCTGTCTTCGGCTGGACAAAAGAAGGAGAATGACTGTGAACTCATTGTTGCTTCTGCATGTGGGATGGAATCCTCATCAGCCGAACATGGTAGAGGAGACAAGGAAACTACAGCAACACCCTTCATCTCCCAAATGAGGTCCTCGGCCAAGCAAGAAAAAGGGATAAGATGGAAGCAAGATAACGGTTCTGCCAAAGTAGGAAAAAGAAGAAAGAATGTGTCTAGGTGTTTTGTTTCTTCCTTGCAACACTCACGGCTAGCAGGGGTAAAGAGATGATAAGGTGCATTAAAGGTTCCTTCTATATGCAGACGACCATGGGAGAAGCATCTCATCTCCTGGAGGTTGGCCATCAGCCGAACAAGAGAATGGGAGTGGGGAATTGCTCATGTGCAGTCCCCTTGCTAGCTGCATTCGGCAGACCGGTGGGAAAGGTAGGAGGAGAATGGATATGCAATTTTTCTGGTTGATGCTTGTGGGATTTCATGACCTGAGGGGGGTATAAATAGGGGCTGAGTTTGGTCAAGAAGTGGAAATAATAAGTCTTGCATGGTGATATAATGATTCCAACGCATGTGCAAGGATTGGGGTGATATAATGATCTGAGTCAAAGTGGCAGCAAGCTTGGACTATATTTCTCTCTGATCATGCGCACAAGAGGAGGAGAGGGATAGCTTTGGATGAATACTTATCATGTCTTGGCCAATGGAATTACCTCTGCAGATTTCCTTCAAGACATGTAGCCACATACAATGGTTGTAGGTTTAGAGTGAATGCACAAGGTTCCCCTTCCCAAGTGATCTCAGATTTTTCTGCCTATTTCCTATCATGCAGACCTGACCTCTCTCTCCCTCCAAAGCTGCATGATGACAAGGCTGCCACAAGCTACCAGCCTGCTCATTTCAGCGCAGCACAAGGGACAAGCAAGTGGCATAGGTTGTGTGTAAGTGTGCTAAGTGAGCTGCAAAAGCAAAGGAGTTTAAACCAAGGTCTGTTCAAGTGCACAAAGCTGGACGGTTTGATGGTGATGGGTGAGAGTATGCAGCAGCTTACTCTTCTCACACTGCCCTATGCGCACAAGTTCTGGTGGTAAGTTCTGGTTGCTGCTCCAAGTGGTATTCGGCCAAGAAGAGATGGGTGAGAGTAGTTTGCTCAATGACAGAAAGGGTGCGCCTAGGATGAATAAAGAAGGGACCCCAATTCAGATCTGAATGTGCAGTAAGAAGAGACAAGAAAGTATGATAGCTATAGTCCTAAGTAGAGTTAGAGTGGTGAGGCTTCCCAAGGAGCAATGTGACAGCCTGCACAAAGCTGTCCTCACTCCATCGGTTGCGTGGAGAGCAAGAAGGAGCTGTCATGCAGTCCTCAAAGCCACATAAATCAGCATATGACTCTCCCTATGCGCACATGTGACAAGCTAAAGGGGTAAGGGCTGCCATGTGATGAAAGCTACTACTCCTCAAAGCAAAAGTCAGAAATCTGCACCTCTTCTGCGCATAGGAGACCGTGAAGGAGGATGACAACACAAGAGATGACAAGGCTGATAACTTTGGCTACTAAAACAAGTCATTGCAAGTTTCTCTCTTGAACTAAGCGCACCTAGGGAGGTAGAAAGGGACAGTAGATGGCTGTCATGTAGTGTCATGAGGAGCTAGAAGCATTCATGCCAAGGAGAGGGGGAATAGGGGGCGCACAATGCAGAAAAAGGAAGGCTGTGCACAGGCTGAATTGTGCAGCCTAGGGGGGTTAAGTTGCAGCAAAAAAAACAAGTCAAATTTGTTCCTATTGCTTCCCATTATGCGCACAAGGAAAGAGGTGAGAAGGTGGTGTGATTTGAGGTTGTCTTAAGGCACAAGCCATCAGCTTGTACACTGCCCAAGGCTGCGCAAGAAACAAAGAAATAAAGGGGTGACTTATTTGCTTGCCAACCGAAACTCCCTGCCAAAAGGTGCAGATTTGTGGGGTTTCTAAAATAAGCCTATGGTAAGCAAGGGTTGGATAAGGCTCTCCAATGCTCTAGGGCCGTGGGTCATCTCAAGGTGTGGCCACAACTTACTAAAATCCAATGGTCCTAAGTACTCATGCACCAACCCACTAAGTTAATAGGTTCCCCAAGTCTTTTAAACACTATCTTATGTCATATATGATACAATCAAACATGTCTATACTCTTCAATTAAATTTCTATATGCCTAAAATAAATATTTCCTTTAGTCGTAATTCTATTTATTCTCTAAGTTAGACCCATCCAATTCTATGGAAAACTATGTAATTTAAAGACAAGATAACCACTTCATACAATTCGAAATTCCTAGCATGCTTTACCCCTAAATGCAAGTTATGTAATTTCCTAATCATGCGGGATGTTACACTCTCCCCACCAAATTTGAAGTTTGTCCCCAAACTTCGTTCTACCATTCTGAAACTACTTAAGTCGGATACTACACACACTTATAATCATGCCAGACCTAACATCCCTTTTCGCTAGGCATCTATCAAAGCCATCAATTAATTCAAAGTATTACAAACCAATTGCACCATTCATAGTCATAAGACCACATATATATATATAACAAAATTTTAATTGTACGTTAGAGAATAAAATCTTTCCAAAGCTTAATCATAACAGACAATTTCTATTTTCCTCTTACCCAATGGTCAAAAGACCATACTACAATAAAGATGAGATAAAATCGACCCCAGGACTCTAGTTATCCAAAAATCATCATGAGACTCAAGTCTTTATCACCTACTTAGTTAGCAACTAACACATCTACATGTACGGTAATTCTTACTGTATAAATTCTATATTTGATAGTTGACCGACAATCACCATCCACTTGTGTCTTCTACTTTCATGCTCTCCTTTTAAGGCTTAAGGAAATTTTATTCTAGTGCTCAAACAAAACGTGAACCTGGTCCCATACCGTTAATTTATCTTTTAATTTATATTTCTTGTTCATTACGTGTGTCCACTTCCATAGCACGCCATTTCTCTTATTTGCCCACCTGCTATATTTACTCTACTAAAAGTACACGTAATTACCTACAAGGTGACCTTTAGATTTTATGCATTCTAAGTTGAGGATCAGTAGTTTGGTTCATCAGATTATTTCCCAATTGCTACAAACAAAATATTACCATCCCTACTTAGACAAATTTCAAAACAATCGGATCTAACTGCCTACTACTTGCATAGACAGGACTAATTAACTGAGACCTTCACTATACTCATTTTATCGATGCACTTTACATGTTACAGCTTATAATTTCGCCTATCTCCTATTTAATCCTTACCCATAAAGAAGTTTTAATAAACACTTCACAAACATCACGAACCGACTTTACTAATCTACAGAAAATTAAATCAATATAACCGGACACCTCAGATTCCAATATTATAATGTAGGAGGGTCTTTGCAAATTCACCGAGGTTCATCACAAACAAAATTCAGCAATTGTTTTTACTTTCTAGCGATCTTAGTCCATCACTATTGAGGTATAGGAATTTTAACAGCATCAATTTAGTTAGCAGCACATTATTTACTAATATCTTGAGGAAACGGAATTTCATTAATGAGTACTGCTTTTGTCTAGTGCTTAGGATTTAGAAGACACCCCTAATTAAATTCTAACATGTCTTTTGTACATATCACGTAAGATGGTACCTCAGATACTGTTTGCCAAGTACACCCATATGAGAAAAGTTCCTCGAGCTTTCCGCCGTCCTAGGTACCTCGGATGTAGTTGACTTCACAGATCAGAGGATCCATTACCCATGATATGAACTTTCGAATTATAACTAAAACTGAACAGCTACCAATCATAACCCTTCAAACAGACTGGACTTTCATGATTCCAATGCACAAAACCACACTTTAATTCCAGATTTCAAATACTCCTTTATAACCGTTACACTTGACAAATTGGTACCCAAAGCTAATAATGTCTTTTCATGATTTTTAACCTATTAACAGAAGACTCCTCGTTAGATGCCAACACAAAGTTTTCACGTATTTAATTTACCAAACAGAGGTTACTTACTTATACACAACTTAATCAGTGATTCATTACTACGTCCACTTATATGGTTCCACAGATTTTAGTTTACTTATTCTAGTTATTCAAGTCATTCCCTAGATTCAATTCCTAACTAGTTATCAAACATAGACACCTAACAGAACTTTTTCCTAGTCGATTCTCGGTGTTTGACGGTTTGATACCCCCATGTTACCGAAGAATGTGTTGGCCAGACCCATTCTCAGAACAACTGGAGCATCACCTCATCACACACTGGGAATCGTCAATTTCCATACTTTATTATTTATTCTTTATTCAGGCATTAATTAATTACAGTCTATTACCCATCAGACTTCTCTCTTGAGGAGGTTTTCGTGTCTCATAAATACTAATTCTACTTTCGTCATGCCAAGCAACGAGCGGATCCTACTCACTGCATGACATACACGACAGTAGTCTCAAAATTGAGGCACGGTTCCCACTTCAGGACAGAATCACAAACAATCACTTACAACAAAACAACTCAATTCAACAGCAGCACAGTATTAAACTACTCAATTCAAATAATTCAATGCAGTGCAATAGTCATCACAATAGGGCAGGGCATATACTACAACAATGTCTAGTATTCCACCCTTAAACAACATTTAATAGTCACAACAGTAGAACAGTGCAATCCAGGTCAAACTCAATTTCTCAATCTTTTAAACTTATCACAGCAGAAATCAACCACTACACAACCAATCACAATAAGTCAAATTCCTGTAATACAGCCTACAATTAAGCAGTAACTTATAAGATTCACACGACTCAAACTGCTCAAGTAATATGTTTCAAACTACTTTAATTCCACCAACTGCCTTCAGTATGACTCAAAATAATTCTAATATTTTAATCAAACTAACTTTCGCAATTTATTCAGCACGTGCCAATCATGAATCAGACAATCCAGAAATTTAATCCAAGCAGTCAGCAACCAACAAACAATTTAACAGTTAAATTCAACAGCAATGATGAAACAAACATATACAAACAACAACCAATGCAACAATTACACACAAACACCTTGAACCGAACTGCTCTGATACCAATTAGTGTAACACCCACTCTTGTATGCATCCAAGAGGGTTGTTTGCTAGAATCGTATTAGAGTTACAGCGGTATGGAACCATTCTTTTGAAAACTTTATCAAATATTAATTAATTTGAAACAATAAAAGATCCAGAATTGATTCGTATGAAACTTATTAAGAAAATGAAATCATTATCAATCATAGGAAATTTTAATTATAAAACACTTTGCTGAATTTTCTATACTTTTCAGAAAACCTTGCTGCCTTATAAAATCCGTATAAAATCGAATTCAGATGCGATAAAAAATATTCCAAGCTTCTGAAAAACTAGACATCCGGGGCGTCGCATACATATAAATTATACGCGATTCGGAGGTGAATAGCCCCACGGAACAGAACTCTCAAGTTGCTTGAGCATTCTGTCCGTTTTCAGGAAAACCAGTTGTAAAGCAAAGCTTATTAAAATTCGCACAGGTTTCGGATAAAAATAAAACCTGCACAGTTTGAAAGTAAATTCTCGGGGCTTCGCGTGCATATAAAATAATAGAAAATCGGAGTTCGTTTGCCCCTTGAAACATGACCCGTAAGGTACCTGTAAAACTGTTAAAATTCGATACTTAAAGAAACGTTCAAAAACCCTTTTCACAAAACATTTCCAAAACAGTCACTGCTCATAAAAGAATCAAAACAAAATAGAAGATGATAAAGTCTACAGTCATCCAAGAGTACCGAAATATAAAGCATTACAGTCATCCAACAATCAAACAGTAACAGCAAAAATCCATGCATCAGCAAGCAACAGCAACTTCACTTCTTCAAAAGCTTTTACGTCCTCCTGCCATTTTGGAAAATAGCAGCCCCGAAGGGGTGAGAAAAATCCCAGTAGTGTGGCAACAAAACCAGTAATATAACAGTATTAACTAGGCACAAAATCATAACAGTCACTTCAACATATCCTTGTTCCTTTTCCTTTTTCTTTTTCATCATATTCATATATATAGCGCATATAACGCCTTTCCTTTTCATCATATTCATATATTGCGTATATAACGCCTTTCCTTTGCGCTTTTAGCACCGTCGTGCGCGCACTTCACAGTGGAATCAAATATACCCTTGGCACCTGAGCTCCATGTGGATTCCAACTGTGGGCCTATGCGGACTGATGCCAAGTGTCCCATACCCCGGTACCTTGGGGATGCCTATATGATGCTTGCTCAAACACATGGTCCTGTACATAACTATTCTAAAACAAGGCCTATATGATCATGATATATGCATGTCATGCTATGCTTTCACACACAAAGCGTAAAAATGCGGTATGATGTAAGGTGCATGCTTATATACCTTTCATATAGCCATCACGGCACATATACTTTTCATATGCGTTATGCTGCCTCATAACGTCTTTACCTCATAATCATATAGCCATCACGGCACATTTTTGGCAGTTTCCTTTCATCATAATGGAACATAATATTTTTACGGCATATGGAGCATCATGTCACAATTTTATACCAGTAGTCAATAGTCACATTAGGTAATATCGCCTGACACTTACCTCGTGTCTTTAACATTCTTTGTCAAACATCATCAAGCCACATATCAATTAAACATTCCAATGAGCTAGGATCTTGTGCACCTAATCAAATAGATACATATACATATCCAATCAGAATTTATCTCATAGCACCATATACATCACATAGAGTTCCCTGATGTTAGGAGTCTTTGCACCTAATCAACCAGTTACCAAAACTGCATTTTATTATTTATTATACATCAAATGTTCTTTTCATGCAGTCAAAGTTTTAACTGAGATTCCAAGCTTCATATACTAAATTAATTCCTTACTTGATCGCTTTAATTTTTTTCTCCCATTGTTGATTAGGCATTGTAACTTAATTCCCTTATACATGTACCCTGGTTTTTATGACCATCCACTAGAGGCCACTACTTTATCATGTCTATACATTCCTATACGGTTTAGGGGTCATTAAAAGGCAAAATCCAATCTGTCTACATAGGCTAAGGTACATGCACAGTTTGGTGCCAACCAGATTTAGTCCTTCCAATTGCTTATTATTTTTCTGCCTAGATTTATCCTAACATTCGTTAACCAGTGACAAAATTTCCAAGGGAACCTACACATGCAGGTTTGGTTTTAGGCTAGTAACTAGATGCATAAAGTCCATTCATCAACAAGACCTTTTATCTCAAGTTCAAGAATGTGTTATAGGGCCTTAACATGCTGTCTACGAAATTATCAGTACAAACAAGATAAAATTCCTTAGTCTAATTCCTTAGTTGTTAACACACAGAAAATTTCCCAAAGTCCATCATATAAACCGATTCGATCTATAGACCCCAAACAAGCGATTATAATCTTTTCTGTAGCAAACCCCCACCAACAACACTTAAGCATAAGGGATTAGCCTGATGACATGATGATTTGATTATTAGAGCACACGCAAAGCCTAATCTATTTTCTTAATCCAAGGACAACTCCGAAATTCATTGTGATTCATGTTCCAAGCTGGTAAAACAGTTTTCAGATTTACATGCATTAAAATGACTGCTACACAAGTGAACAGAAATGGGTAGGCATGACAAAGGGAGTAAACTTCTTCCTACTTCCTCAAGGATGTCGAGACAGAGATGGTGCAAGGGTTTCTAAGGATTGACTTACCTCTTCTTCTCTCTGCAGACACATACAGGAGATTTATCTACTCTCCAAGAACCGATTTCCAGCTCCCAGGTAAAGGCTGTCTTCGGCTGGACAAAAGAAGGAGAATGACTGTGAACTCATTGTTGCTTCTGCATGTGGGATGGAATCCTCATCAGCCGAACATGGTAGAGGAGACAAGGAAACTACAGCAACACCCTTCATCTCCCAAATGAGGTCCTCGGCCAAGCAAGAAAAAGGGATAAGATGGAAGCAAGATAACGGTTCTGCCAAAGTAGGAAAAAGAAGAAAGAATGTGTCTAGGTGTTTTGTTTCTTCCTTGCAACACTCACGGCTAGCAGGGGTAAAGAGATGATAAGGTGCATTAAAGGTTCCTTCTATATGCAGACGACCATGGGAGAAGCATCTCATCTCCTGGAGGTTGGCCATCAGCCGAACAAGAGAATGGGAGTGGGGAATTGCTCATGTGCAGTCCCCTTGCTAGCTGCATTCGGCAGACCGGTGGGAAAGGTAGGAGGAGAATGGATATGCAATTTTTCTGGTTGATGCTTGTGGGATTTCATGTCCTGAGGGGGGTATAAATAGGGGCTGAGTTTGATCAAGAAGTGGAAATAATAAGTCTTGCATGGTGATATAATGATTCCAACGCATGTGCAAGGATTGGGGTGATATAATGATCTGAGTCAAAGTGGCAGCAAGCTTGGACTATATTTCTCTCTGATCATGCGCACAAGAGGAGGAGAGGGATAGCTTTGGATGAATACTTATCATGTCTTGGCCAATGGAATTACCTCTGCAGATTTCCTTCAAGACATGTAGCCACATACAATGGTTGTAGGTTTAGAGTGAATGCACAAGGTTCCCCTTCCCAAGAGATCTCAGATTTTTCTGCCTATTTCCTATCATGCAGTTCAAGTGCACAAAGCTGGACGGTTTGAT
>JAVKPL010003898.1:0-20855 GCA_032173675.1 Gastrolobium villosum
ACGTAATAATAAAAAGCTGTGATCGTAACTGAAACACTAGCGGAAGACTTACTTAACTATTTATACACTTTATTTTATCACATACAAGATACTAAGGGGTTCCCATAAACCCACTTAGCCAATTCCTCACTTTTTTTTTCCTTATTCACTTACCTTTCTAACAAGCTATCACACACTCGATTCCGAGCTCGTGAGCTCCGGTTATCGCCGTTTGAAGTTGGATAAACAACATTGCCCACCAACTCCAAAACAGCCTAAAACCTCCAATCTTCACGGAATAAACTGCACCTAACCGCCCAGTCACTGTCTCTCAAACTTTTGCACCATAAACTAGACACCTCAAACTTCGATTTGATATATCGTATGCTTAATTTGACCAAGTAACGAAGCGGGAATTAATTTCCCTAAACTGCCCCAGATCTGCCCACTGAAACAGGCCAGAACAGGGCAGTTCGTGTCTTCAACCACCATGGGCTGCGGACACCACCAATGATCCTAGAATTTTGACACATCGGGGACATCTTAAGCTTCAAAATGGCATATGGCACGTCCCACCAAATTTGCAAAAGCTGTTTAACACTACTAATACACCTGAAATCCAGCAAAGTCCAATGGGTGGCAGACACAAGGACCAACAACGCCTTGGGGCACTTACAACCCAATCCAATATACACTTAAAACATAAACAGTTTACTTTCAAGTCTTTATAGTTTCAATCACTAACATTCAATTTCATGCATAAACCATAATGCGGGTAATCATAAACCTAAAATAGGCCTAAAGCCCTTCCATCATAATGCATACATCCATGGTACATTTACAATACTGGATTACAATTACATTTACTTAACTTTAAACTACAAATTTTTACATATTACAACTTCACTTGCCAAATAAACTCATAAACTAATATGACATGATAGCTAAACTTAGCCAAAATAACATGAACATAATGCTAATGGACTCCTCCTACATACATATACATGTTCATGCTCTAAGTCTAGCCTAGGCCAAATGGCCACCAAAAAGCAAACTATGCACCACTGCTCCACTCATCATCATGCGGGCTTCTTGCCCGCTGCTCCGTGTCCACTGGTACATCCAGAAATAAATGCCCCGAGGCGGGGTGTGATATACGGATATATCTCAGTAACCAAGAGGTTCTGGAGAAAACTCCGCCCAATGGTTCACTTCGATGTATATCAATAGCATAAAAACAACACCGCTATTATAAAACGGGATAAAGCAAGGGATTTAGAGAAAGGGGGAAATATCAGAAACAACTACGACATGCGGGATGGTAGCTACCAATACCACGCCATGTCCTCGGCTATACGCCTATGGGTACTACCCCTGGCGTGTTCATAGAACAACCCACCAAGGTACCCCTTCCAACCATATACACCCGAGACTACCTAGTGTGCTCCTATCCGGATAACACACCACGACCCTGGGTCAACTGGAACTCCCTCTCGGAGACCTATCCAGTGGCAGTCCGGAAAACTTGCCCGAAGGCTAAAAATATCTACTGGCCAGAGATCTGGTACATAAGTACCCACTGTGATAATGCATATGCATGCTCATGCTGTTCTACACTACTCATACACACTTCCTACCGTTGCCATCAACTAGCAAGGTGGAACACAAAAGGGGAACAAGCCCCAGTACCAAGAGGTTACCTTATATATTATTCCACTTAGCTCCGCTGCAACTTATTCCTCAAACTTGGTACACAACAGAATGCCTACACAGAGGACATTCCCAATCACTTACAACTCACACAATACATGCAATTTACAATTAACATGCATTGGTTCAATAACTTACCTCAATCCACTTGGTCCGGGACCAAGGGCAACCCACCGAGCTCACGGTTCGGGGTTCAAATCCACGTACGACAACCTACAATGGTCACATATAGGATCATCATTTTCTACTAATGCAATCATCATCAATTTACATAATACTCACACTTTCATCTAGGAATTTTATTAAACATATAATTTACACCATTTTCCTTCTCTTGGTTGAATTTGCCTATACTAGATTCAATGGATTTTTCTTACTATTTCTACTTAATTTATAATGAACCAACTTTCATTTGGTCACTTGTAAATCTTAGTTCCAGTTAGAAATTTTATCAAACACCTAGCTTGCATACTTTCTCTTGCCTTGATCGATTGCTTCTTGGTTCCTACAAACAATTTCTTTTGTTCATTTCAAGCCTATACATGCATAGTTTAACTTATACTAAATAAACAGCCAAAACCATGCATCCAAACTACTTAAATAATCATAACATTAAATACTTACAATCAGCCCATGACAAAATTCCAAGTCTACTATAAATTTTCCTACCATTCAAACGTATATATATTACCTTGTTTAACCTCCACCACACAAGGAATCAACTTGTAACTTGAATATTTGGAAAACCACTTCAATTCCTTGTAAGACAGCCCTAGGGTCGAAGGACAAGGAGAGAAGTATCTCACTAACAAAAGCTTCTCACAAGGAAAAAAAAGGATAGGGTTGAGTTCTTAAGGTTGTTGCCTTTAAATTCTTTGGAGAAACCCAAGCAAGAAGATGTCTAAAATGCAAGTTGTATACTTGCCCTAAGCTTCGTATACATTCGGTTTATGGAAAAAGAGAAGAAATAAAAGACGAAAAGCAAAATTGAGGCGTAAAGGAAAACCACCGACATGGGTACACTTATAATCTAATGAATTAACTTTCATTTCACTTTTTTTTTTTTTACTTTTCAATATGATTCCCATTGGTTGATTTGCCATCCCACTAAAGACAAAATAATGAAACTCACGTGAAACACTAGAAGGAACTAGAAAGTCCATTTGGAAAGCTAAACAATTGCTTCTTCACTTAATAAAACAAGAAGTGGCGTGGGATTTTGCAACACCATCACCGACTTAGGGAAATCAAAAAGGCATACCACTTAGTTTATGATTTCCTCCAAATAATTTATTGTATACTTTTTTTTTATTTAATTGTTTTTTCTTTAACTTTCAATACCTTTTTACTTAATTCACAATTTGTCAATTCCTAGCATTTTTCGTTAATTAATTTAGAGGTAAGGCAACGTTGCAGCAAGCACTAAAATAGCCAACCAAGTAAAATTAATTGGTAACCATTTTAAGAACCAATTTATCAATTTACCGTTTTACCTTTTCTTTTACGTATTTTGGTTCTAAATTCAGGATTTTCACTAATCCATCACTTAGTTTCTCACTTAACACTTTAATTATTTAATTTAAAATTGTGAGGTGTTATAACGTGGATGATAGAAAAAAATAAGTTTAATATTATAATTAGGGATAGGTTATTCTGCCTACTCTTATTTTGCCTACCTTTGCCTACCTCTCTTAACATCGTTAGATTACAATCTCATCTAATGGTGGAGATTTGCGGAATATTTATTTCTCCTTACTACCTCCCACACTCTTTCTCTCTCCTCCTATTTCTCTTTATCGATTTACATAATTTACAACCTGAATTTATATTTGAATCTAAATTCAATCAATGATTAATGGCATGATAATTCTGCTGGATGAATATAATTTTCAAAATTCCTTGATTCTGATATAATTGAACACAGCAGAAACCACAAAAATACAAAAAAAAAACCACAAATAATCTCTTCCTTTGAAATCGAATCAACTTATCTCCTTCTTCTTCTTATCTTGTTTTTCACCTTGAAGTGGGAAAATGATTTTTCTTCTCTCTATGTTATGCCCAACAACAGGCATACCTAATCCCATAGCATAGGGCATCTGGGTTTGTTTCTTCTTGACACCCCTTTTCAATTTTTTATGTAAATGCTCATAACAATGGATGGGTTTGATGAATTGAGAAAAAAAGCTTACACCTTTTTTTGATGCTGAAGCGCCTTAAAAGAGAGAGAAAGGAGATGAGAGAGAAAGAATGAGAGGCAATGAGAGAGAGAAATGAGTTTATTTTATATAGTAAAACTCCACCATTGGATAAGATTATAATCTAACAGTATTGAAAGGGTAGGTAAAATAAGAGTAGGCAGGAAGAGTGTGGGAGGTAATAAGGAGAAATTAAAGGGAAAGAGTTTATTTTATTTTGCAAATCTCCACCATTAGATGAGATTGTAATCTAACGGTGTTAAGAGAGGTAGGTAAAGATAGGCAAAATAAGAGTAGGCAGAATAACTTATCCCATATAATAACCATGTAAACAATATTAATGATTTATGGATAAATCTAATGGTTAATTTTATTTTATTTTAAAAAAATATTTTTCATATTATATGAGATAATTTTATTTCATGTAGTACATAAAAAATGGATGGGATATACTAATAAGAAGAGAGAGAAAAAATGGGTATGACTTATTTTGTGGGTGTGAACCATGAGAAACATTTTTTTAAACTCTTTATCTTATCAATTCTCTCTCTCATATTTCATTACTATTGATTTATCTATAAACCATTAAAATTTTGTTGGGTCATGTTTGAGAGGGTCCATTCCGAAAGGAAGTTTTAAGGACGAAGAACTTTAAAACATTTGCTGGTTCTAATATTGAAATTTAATTATGAAAAAATTGATCGATGTTTTACTAAATGGACATAATAAAAATTTAAAATGGATACCGAATAAATTTTATTGAAGTGTATAAGAGATTTTCAATTTAAAAATATAATAGTATATATTTACATCTTATGTTTCTTTGCAAAATTGATGTATTTATAAGTCTAGTTTCATTTTTTTTGTTAAATTATTGAATATTAAATATAATATACACTACATCAATTAAATTTTTTATTTAATATCAAAATATATCCTAACATGTTAAAAACTAGGGGTGTTAAACAAACAAGGGGCATTTGGCTTGGCTCGTAAAGGCCTGAGCTTACTTATCTAAAATTGATTGTTGGCACCAGGCTTGGACTTGTATAAAAGCTCGTTTAATAAAAAGGCCTTAGGCTCCAATTCAAAAGCCCGGCCTTAAAGCCTCTCAGGCCAGCCTAGTATAATATTTTTTATTTATATTTTATATTTTTTATACTACTTGCAATCGCCCTCTCTTTCTCTTTAATCTATTTCACCCTATTTTATTGGTTAAACATATTTTTTGAATGATTTTGTTCTATATTATGTTGTTTGGATATAAATTGAATTTATGAATACTTATGAAATTAATAGTTTTGTTTATTGTATATTCTGTTTCGATAAATTTTCGTTGTATTATTTTTTTAGGGGAAAAATATTTATGCAGTTAATGCAGATAAGTTATCTGCATATATTCCCAAAACGACGTCATTTTGGTATTGAAATCTTAAAAAATTATAAATACAAAGACTATTATAACCCTGAAGTAAATTAAAATTACAAAAATACCATGGTTTTCGCCCCAAAACGACGTCGTATTGGACTTACTGCAAATAACTTATTTGGAGTAACTGCAGAAAAAGCGAATTCTTTGTTTAAACAGGCTAACAGGCTAAACAAGGCTTTTTACTTTTTGTAAATAAGTCAGGCCACAGGCCGATAGTATATTTATAATAGGTAACAGGCTTGGTTAGGCTAACATATTTAAACACAGGCTTAGCCTTTTAAGACCAAAACTCAGCTCGGCTCGGCCCGTTAACACTCCTATTAAAATCTAATATTTTTAGAAATAACATGTTGTATTGTATCCCATGTGGGTATTAGGGCATGTTTGTGCATAGTATATGATAATGCCTGATAGTATAAGACCCGATAGTATAAGATCTGATTGTATAAGACCTGATTAAATTTTAATACTATCCAGCGTTTGGAATGATATTGTATAAGATAATATCCTCCAATATTTTAAAAATTAATTGTAACATCCCGTCTAATTAAGTACCTATTAAAATTGCAATTAGCAATAGGGTAGAATACGTATATGCGGGTTATATATATATATATGTTTGCTCTAGAACGGAATTAAAATTTAATTTAGGGATTTATTGGTATTACCATGGAAGTTAAGTACTTATTCTATGCATGTGAAATTTTAGTTATAGGAATAATAACATATAGGAATCATAGTGTTATTTAGAATTATATGAGTACTCATTTAAAAGTATACCATTAATTTTAAGTAAGGAGTAAATCTTTAGTAAATAATTAGAGGTACATAAAAATTAGAAGGGTTGGATTAATTCCTAAATAAGAAAACAATTGGACTTGTATGTTTTGAACCCATTTATTTAGGACTTGAGGTCCAAGAACCCATGACCTTAAGCAACCCAAAATCCCCTTATCCTAATCCTTCCTTCTTGCGTTTTGGGCTGTACACAATTCCTAAATTGTGTGTCCAAACAAAAAACTTAGCTTGCATGTGCGCAGCCTACTGCCACATTGTACAACCGTGGGACCCTTGAGTGTGCTTCCTTCCTTATGTATCCACCCTAGGCACTCATTCACTTGACTCCTTATCTCTTCATGCGCATGAGTAGTCCTTGGTTGATGTCCTTTTGCTTTGCTTATCACGCCTCCTTGCAGCATGTGAAAGGAAAAGTTGCTGCATGTTTGACCTAAGATACTCTCATCCATCACCATCAAACCTTTCCAACCTTGTGCGCATAGGGCATTGTGAGAAGAAAAGGTTCTGCATGTTTGACCAAAGCCATCCTCATCCATCACCATCAAACCTTTCCAACCTTGTGCGCATAGGGCATTGTGAGAAGAAAAGGTTCTGCATGTTTGACCAAAGCCATCCTCATCCATCCCCATCAAACCACTCCAGCCCTTGTGCGCATAGGGCATGGCAAATCTTGATTTTTTGCTGACACTTTGCAGCCACACAATCATCCTCTGATTCTGACTTTTGCAGCCCCACACAGATCATGCATGCACTGAATTCTGATACCTTGCAGCCTCAGATCATGTTCTTGCCTGTCAACCAATTCAGCCATCACTTCCCTTGTAGCATGCGCAGCCTTGGGCAGCAAAAAAAAAAAAAAAAGAGCTGATGACTTGCTGCTCTTAACAACCCATTCAGCTTTGGTTCAACTCTAATTAAAGACATGCATCCAATAGGAGTGAGGTGATGCAGTTTGCACATTCGACTATTGGCTGGAAAATATCACACTAGCAAGACTTGGAAAAATTTCTGATTTGCTTAGCCTTTAAATCAGCCCTTAACCCTTCACTCTCCCATCCCTTGTACGCTGGTAGTGTAGAAGAGTCAGGTGGAAACTGGGAATATTGAAACAATAGTTGTAGTTTCAGAAAACTCCACCACTTCACCTCTCCCTCTTCCAAAATAAACCGTGACTCTCATCCTGCTGCAGCCAACCAAATTGTGGTACCATTCCATTCCATTCCCTCACATCATTCTTTAAACCGAAACACCTTTAGAGATTGAACTAAAGAAATAACTTCACCTTCACCTCCTATGTGTTGCATAAGACACCTAACCTCATCTCTCCTTTTCACCTCCCTTGGCTATAAGTAACCATAAGAAGAAGAACAAGATATTGAAACTCATCTCCCTACTCCGTTCAAACCTTCAAACCCGTAAGAACATAGCAAGACACTTAAGCATATTTTTCTTCCCTACTCTGATTCGACCTTGTGGCAGCAAGCAAGTAGTTTTAGAAAACAAGCTTACATTCCTTTCTCCCATCCTTTGTTCGGTCAAAGACTTACCTTGAAGAGCTTGGGACCAAACCAACATCATTTTCTGCTCCCTTGTGCGCTGTCTAGGAGTGAAGAGCAAAACTTATGGCTGTCCCTTTTTGCTCGGTTGGAATTCTGAGTGTGTAGACAAGAAGGTAAGCTCAAAGCTCTTGTATTCTTCCCTTCTTCCTTGTTTGGTTTGTGGCTGTATCCATGTTGTATCAGTTCTGGTTTTGTTTGGCTTTTCTTTCCACCTTGTCGGTCTGCTTAGCTGTGGTAGACAATCAGTTTTGTCCCCTTAATTATTGCTGCTCAGCCATGCTAGTGTGGGGGGGGGGCATAGCATTCGCACATGGTGTTACTAGACAAAGAAGACTTGGAAAAAAAATTATGCACCTGCACCTTGTCCCTCGAAAGGAAGTTAGTGGACACCTTGTCCTTATTTCTTTTAGTGCACCTTAAAGTCAAAGGTTGTCATAAATCCTTATGCTTCCTTGTTGAGAAGCAAACGGATTAGGTGAGGAAAGGTGGGAACCTAGGATTTTGTCATTGAAAGCTAGTGATAGATAAATTGTATAGAGGAGGCAGGCTGTGTGGTGTATACTTAAACCATGTAGACATGATTAGTTAAATGAGAAAGTGGTGAGAAGTCAGAAAGTTAGGAAAACCGAAAATGGTATGTTAATATGTTAATAATTGATGTGAGTAGGATTTTGGGTAAAGGGAATATTTTTTAAACCCTTATAACCGAGGCTGTGTGTATGTTGGGGACTTGGAAAACTTGTAATGGTTAACCTTTAGTAAAATGAATTATGTAAACACCACTCTAGTCATGTTGCTTTAATGTGTGAGACTTTGGGAAATTAATTGCTGTCTGTGGGTGGTATGGATCATGGGTGGTCTTTAAATTGTTAACTTGGTTATTAACTTGGTTATTTAGATTGTTAAATGTGTGGCACTCAATTTAGTGGGCAGAACCGAATTGGTTTATAAGTATGCAGCCTTGAAGATTTTTGTTTGTTAGCAATGGTTGGAATAAAAAGTTATGCAGTGAACTATTAATCTTGAATGCTTGCTAAATCAAATAAAATACAAGAATGGGAATCATGGAAATGACTTGGAAATTATAGGATTAATATGGAACCTATTCTGACTTGTCACATATATATATATATTTAGGTGAACGTAGCTCTTTTAGAGTGAGCTGAACTTTGGTGCTGTTGCTTATTGCATGGACACGAGGTAAGTGTCAGGCGATATTACCTAATGTGACTATTGACTACTGGTATAAAATTGTGACATGATGCTCCATATTCCGTAAAAGTATTATGTTCCTTATGATGAAAGGAAACTGCCAAAAATGTGCCGTGATGGCTATATGATTATGAGGTAAAGACGTTATGTGGCAGCATAACGCATATGAAAAGTATATGTGCCGTGATGGCTATATGAAAGGTATATAAGCATGCACCTTACATCATACCGCATTTTTGTACGTTTTGTGTGTGAAAGCATAGCATGGCATGCATGTACCAAGAGCATATAGGTCTTGCTTTTTAGAATAGTTATGTACAGGACCATGTGTTTGAGCAAGCATCATATAGGCATCCCCAAGGTACCGGGGTATGGGACACTTGGCATCAGTCCGCATAGGCCCACAGTTGGAATCCACATGGAGCTCAGGTGCCAAGGTATATTTGATTCCACTGTGAAGTGCGCGCACGACGGTGCTAAAAGCGCAAAGGAAAGGCGTTATATACGCAATATATGAATATGATGAAAAGGAAAGGCGTTATGTACGCAATACATATATGAATATGATGAAAAGGAAAAGGGAAAAGGAACAAGGATATGTTGAAGTGACTGTTTATGATTTTGTGCCTAGTTAATACTGTTATATTATTGGTTTTGTTGCCACACTACTGGGATTATTCTCACCCCTTTAGGGGCTGCTATTTTCCTAAATGGCAGGAGGACGTAAAAGCATTTGAAGACGTGATGTTTGCTGTTGCGTGCTGATGCATGGACTTTTGCTGTTACTGTTTGATTATTGGATGACTGTAATGCTTAATATTTTGGTACTCTTGGATGACTGTAGACTTTATCATCTCTATTTTACCTTGAACTTTTATGAACAGCGGCTGTTTTGGAAAAATCAGAAAAACGTTTTGCAAAGAGAATTTTGAACGTTTAACTAAGTGCTGAGTTTTACCAGTTTTACAATCACTTTACGTGTCATGTTTCAAGGGGCAAACGAACTCCGATTTACTATTATTTTATATGCACGCGAAGCCCCGGGAATGTACTTTCAAACTGTGCAGGTTTCATTTTTATACGAAATCTGTACGGAATTTTTTAAGCTTCGCCATACAGACTGTTTTCCAGAAAACGGACAGGATTCACAAGCGTTTTACGTGTCCTGTTCCGTGGGGCTATTCACCTCCGAATCGCGCATAATTTATATGTACGCGATGCCCCGGATGTCTAGTTTTACAGAAGCTTGGAATAATTTTTATCGCATCTAAATTCGATTTTATACAGATTTTATAAGACAACAAGGTTTTCTGAAAAGCGTAGAAAATTCAGCAAAGGGTTTTATAACTGAAATTTCTTATGATTGATAAACGATCTCATCTTTCTCAATTTATTTTTATGAGGATCAAACCTGGATTTTTTAAGTCTCCAATTTAAATGTTAGATGATAAAGTTTTAAATTAATTGAGTTCTTTACCGCTGCAACTCTAATACGATTTAGCAAACAACCCTCTTGGATGCATACAAGAGTGGGTGTTACACTAATTGGTATCAGAGCAGTTTCGGTTCATGGTGTCTGCTTTTGATTGAATTGTGTGCTGTTTGTTGAATGATTGTTGTCTGGATAATTGTATGTGTTATTGCTGTTTGAGCTTAGTTGTGAATGAGTTACTGGAAGTGTGATGACTCTGGTAGTGCACTGTATTAAACATGACTATGCCCATCCTTTTGGCTAGGTGGTGAGCCTGATCAACTCACTATCGCGCAGTTTGTGTGTGCATAATCATGGTTATCACAGGGTACACATGTGTCTGAACACTAAGTGTGGAATAGTGAATTGTTACTTGAATTTACGGTGAATTATTAACATTGTTCCAGTGAATTATCAGCGAAGTTATATGCTTATATTTGATGTGAAAGCTTTGTGGTACTTTAAGTCATGGATGATAATAAGCCATCTCTAGATAATGACAAGTGTTCCATATCTATCTTGTGACTTAAGACCTCTTGTATACTGTGACTGTAGTATATAACTGGGTAGTAGGAACTGTTAATCTTTACTAACTCTGTTATATTACTTACTTGCATTAAGGGTTAATCTGTTTGAGTAGCAAAACCTGACTATTCATTTAGGCATAGGTCACTTACTTAAGTAGATCCAGTTATTGCCTTAGAAAGTAGAGTTGGAGCTAATTAAGGTTTAAACACGGGGGTCTACAGTCTTACAAACCTCATAGTGGTAAGTTGGTACTGGACACCATTAGTGAGAAAGAAGCTGTGAAACAAGGCAGTGATGTGTGAGAGAGAGAACTTGACCCCTATGCCTCTACCATTCGTGCGAGTGATACTTGTAGTCATAGCTCGTATGTATTTACTTGCTTTGTGTGATTCGGACTATTTGGACTTGCGTCTAGTACATTGTCTTTGATCATGATAATCGATTTTATGTGATGACTGTTTAACTTGCCAGTTTAGATTTTGCACATTATAGTGTAAGAAACCTTACTGCTAAAAATGGGATTTCATCTTATGTTGTTATTGATTGACCTATATATGCTTCCTTCATGATTGTTATTTTGACTGCGAAAAAAATGATTTTTGACTTTTGTGTGGTAAGGATCGTTAGTCCTTCCTTGTATTAGATTCCCATGAATTAAACATATATAATTTTCATGACGCACATCAGTTGGTTATCATGTTAGCTCATAAAGTGTTGGCATGTTTCATGTTTTGTTAGATTGGTATTTTAAAGAAATGAAGGTATAGTGTGGAAATTTTGATCAATTTAACCGTATTTCAGTTTAGTGAGTCCTTGTGAAATTAATTAAGTGCGAAAAACTTTTGGTATCTCTAAGTCTATAGTTTCCCAATCCAAGATTTTATGTCTAACATGTGCAAGGAATTTTAGTAGTACTTCTCTATAACATGAGGAACGTGGTCTTGACTTTTGTGGTAGAAGTTAAATGATTTAGATGCTAAGTACTGGTTTTATGTAACGAGTTGTGGCTGTTATACAAGATGAGATTGCCTATTATATAACCTTACAATAAATAATATTGTGTCATGCATGTTGAGGACTTTGTAGTATCAGTCTGTTCTTTTATAAATTTTTAGTTGGTTTTGGGTAATTTAAATTTTGTATGAATATGCCTCCAAGTGTTTCAAATTCTGTTTTAAGATTGTCAAACGTTATGTTTTAAACTGTTGCTGCATTTTTGATTTTATTCAAAACACTTTCAAGAGATTTTACAAAGCATGTCTTACCATAGAACCCTCTTAATATATCTAAACTTGCTCCGCAGAAGAATGTTTGCCTTTACTTGAATTTACTGTTCTCAAGGTGAATTTTTCTACATGCAAAGTATTGTCTGAACTTACAAATTCAAACTAACCCTTGTGGCCTAATTAATTGAAGGTGCTAATCAATGCATGATTCATATCACATACTATGCATGATATTCTAACCATTTTAAATGAGTTTTATTAACTAAATCCAAACTTACAACATTGGAGTATTACATACACTTGCATGTAACCCAAGCCTCATATACGTACCCATAAGCTCCATTGATTGTAGCCATTATGTCTTGACGCATTAGGTGCATAAGCATGCAAGATTCTCATATGAATCACTTTTACTTTTGCCATCATTTATTGAGAATTGTTGATTATTTTTATGTGCCACTAGAGTCGGTATTAACTAGATACTCTCAAATTATATTTGCATAGTTCGAATCTAAGCGAGTAAACCGGTTTTGTTTAGCTACTATTTAATGGATATAATATTCAATCTGTGACTTGAATATGCTGCTGTGAATTCCATGCCTAAAAGTTTGATATTCGTTTTGAAATTATTCGTGAAATATCATTATTATTCTTGAAAGGTTTTCTTTTGATATATATATGAAGTTGCATGTAAAAATGTTATAAATCATTTGTTAGAGAAAAATCTGAATACGGTGTCGTTCATGCATTAGGTCTAATTCCATGAAATACCATCTATCCCTTGAATGTCAGATTTAAATTTAACTAGGAAGTCTGAGTGTAATTACTGTGAACCTGATTTATGAAAGCTTGGTCTGTTTTGGTCTAATTTTCTAAAGGATTATAAAAAAAAAAAAAAATTAGGATTCTGTCTATAATATTCCTAGGTGAGATGACTAATGTAGAAATCTGAATATAAAGCCTAGGTGTGAACTGGACTCTTATTATTGATAAGAAACAGGTTGGAGGTGAGGGCACTCTTAAGAAATTGTAGCATACGAAAGCTTTAAAATGGGAGGTCTTAGTTAGTTGGCTATATAGTTGCGCAGTTAATAGGAGATAACATTACTTCGTTTTAACTGAACTCATAAGAACTTTTAGTTTGACCACTGATTTGTTAATTGTACCTTATGTGAAAATGTTTACTTCATGTGTTGCAATTTTAAATCGGGTGAATAAATTTTGTTTACGTATGCCGCACTAAATTTTAAGTCATTAAATGAAAGATGTTTTGCCAATGGATTTGTTAGTTGACTATTATTTGTGACCTAGAACTTCGAGTTTTAGTGTTTTTAGCTGGAGTTATTAGCCTGGTAAGATTTTTGTTCATTCCATTCTACTGGTGTGTTACCTTATTTGTTGATGCTTAAGCAGAACTTAGGGAATTGTTTGTAACATGATTGTATTATCCTTCCAAAATTGTGTCCCACCTATATTATTCAATGATCAGGAAAAGTATAAGTCTTGAGGTGTCTTATGAATTTTATAAATGGCTGTCTAAATGTATTGAACTGTATGGTGTGGTGTAATGGTGATACGCGTTAGACTTTGGATGGTAAGGCGAAGTTTGGGGACAAACTTCAAAACAAGTTGGGGAGAGTGTAACATCCCGTCTAATTAAGAACCTATTAAAATTGCAATTAGCAATAGGATAGAATACGTATATGCGGATTATATATATATATATCTGATTGCCCTAGAACGGAATTAAAATTTTATTTAGGGATTTAATGGTATTACCATGGAAGTTAAGTACTTATTCTATGCATGTGAAATTTTAGTTATAGGAATAATGTAATTATAACATATAGGAAGCATAGTGTTATTTAGAATTATATGAGTACTCATTTAAAAGTATGCCATTAATTTTAAGTAAGGAGTAAACCCTTAGTAAATAATTAGAGGGACATAAAAGTTAGAAGGGTTGGATTAATTCCTAAATAAGAAAACAATTGGACTTGCATGAACCCATTTATTTTGGACTTGGACCCTAGAACCCATGACTTTAAGCAACCCAAAAATTCCCTTCATCCTAACCATTCCCCCTTGCGTTTTGGCTGCACAAAGCTCCTACATGGTGTGTTTAATTGTCCAAATAAAACTCAGCCTGCATGTGCGCAGCCCACTGCCACATTGTACAACCGTGGGACCCTTGAGTGTGTTTCCTCCCATATGTATCCACCCTAGGCTCTTCCTTCACATGGCATCCTTATCTCTTCATGCGCATGGTGCATAGGGAAGAGGGAACTTTGTTGCTTGCACCCTTGTACAAAGCGCTGCCTCCTTGCAGCATGTGAAAGAAAAGGAAGTTGCTGCATGTTTGATCCATCACCATCAAACCTTTCCAACCTTGTGCGCATAGGGCATTGTGAGAAGAAAAAGTTGCTGCATGTTTGATCCATCACCATCAAACCTTTCCAACCTTGTGCGCATAGGGCATTGTGAGAAGAAAAGGTTCTGCATGTTTGACCAAAGCCATCCTCATCCATCACCATCAAACCACTCCAGCCCTTGTGCGCATAAGGCATGGCAAATCTTGATATTTTGCTGACACTTTGCAGCCACACAATCATCCTCTGATTCTGACTTTTGCAGCCCCACACAGATCATGCATGCGCTGATTTCTGATACCTTGCAGCCCCAGAACATGTCCTTGCTTGTCAACCAATTCAGCCATCGTTTTTCCCTTGTAGCATGCGCAGCCTTGGGCAGCAAAATGAGCTGATGACTTGCTGCTCTTAACAACCCATTCAGCTTTGGTTCAACTCTAATTAAAGACATGCATCCAATAGGAGTGAGGTGATGCAGTTTGCACATTAGACTATTGGCTGGAAAATATCATACTAGCAAGACTTGGAAAAATTTCTGATTTGCTTAGCCTTTAAATCAGCCCTTAACCCTTCACCTCTCCCTCTTCCACAATGAACCGTGACTCTCATCCTGCTGCAGCCAACCAAATTGTGGTACCATTCCATTCCATTCCCTCACATCATTCTTTTAACCGAAACACCTTTAGAGATTAAATTAAAGAAATAACTTCACCTTCATCTCCTATGTGTTGCATAAGACACCTAACCTCATCTCTCCTTTTCACCTCCCTTGGCTATAAGTAACCTTAAGAAGAAGAACAAGATATTGAAACTCATCTCCCTACTCCGTTCAAACCTTCAAACCCGTAAGAACATAGCAAGACACTTAAGCATATTTCTTCCCTACTCTGATTCGACCTTGTGGCAGCAAGCAAGCAGTTTTAGAAAACAAGCTTACATTCCCTTCTCCCATCTTTTGTTCGGTCAAAGACTTATCTTGAAGAGCTTGGGACCAAAACCAATATCATTTTCTGCCACCTTGTGCGCTGTCTAGGAGTGAAGAGCAAAACTTATGGCTGTCCCTTTTTGCTCGGTTGGAAGTCTAAGTGTATAGACAAGAAGGTAAGCTCAAAGCTCTTGTATTTTTCTCTTCTTCCTTGTTTGGTTTGTGGCTGTATCCATGTTGTATCTGTTCTGGTTTTTGTTTGGCTTTTCTTTCCACCTTGTCGGTCTGCTTAGCTGTGGTAGACAATCAGTTTTGTCCCCTTAATTATTGCTGCTCAGCCATGCAAGTGTGGGGGGGGGGCATAGCATTCGCACATGGTGTTACTAGACATAGAAGACTTGGAAAAAATTATGCACTCATGCACCTGCACCTTGTCCCTCGAAAGGAAGTTAGTGGACACCTTGTCCTTATTTCTTTTAGTGCACCTTAAAGTCAGAGGTTGTCATGTGAACATAAATCCTTATGCTTCCTTGCTGAGAAGCAAACGGATTAGGTGAGGAAAGGTGGGAACCTAGGATTTTTGTCATTGAAAGCTAGTGATAGATATCTTGTATAGAGAAGGCAGGCTGTGTGGTGTATACTTAAACCATGTAGACATGATTAGTTAAATGAGAAAGTGGTGAGAAGTCAGAAAGTTAGTTGGTAGGAAAACCGTAAATGATATGTTAATATGTTAATAATTGATGTGAGTAGGATTTTGGGTAAAGGGAATATTTTTAAGCCCTTATAACCGAGGCTGTGTGTGTGTTGGGGACTTGGAAAACTTGTAATGGTTAACCTTTAGTCAAATGAATTATGTAAACACCACTCTAGTCATGTTGCTTTAATGTGTGAAACTTTGGGAAATTAATTGCTGTCTGTGGGTGGTATGCATCATGGGTGGTCTTTAAATTGTTAACTTGGTTATTTAGATTGTTAAATATGTGGCACTCAATTTAGTGGGCAGAACCGAATTGGTGTATAAGTATGCAGCCTTGAAGATTTTTGTTTGTTAGCAATGGTTGGAATAAAAAGTTATGCAGTGAACTATTAATCTTGAATGCTTGCTAAATCAAATAAAATACAAGAATGGGAATCATGGAAATGACTTGGAAATTATAGGATTTATATGGAACCTATTCTGACTTGCCATATATATATATATATTTAGGTGCACGTAGCTCTTATAAAGTGAGCTGAACTTTGGTGCTGTTGCTTATTGCATGGACACGAGGTAAGTGTCAGGCGATATTACCTAATGTGACTATTGACTACTGGTATAAAATTGTGACATGATGCTCCATATTCCGTAAAAGTATTATGTTCCTTATGATGAAAGGAAACTGCCAAAAATGTGCCGTGATGGCTATATGATTATGAGGTAAAGACGTTATGTGGCAGCATAACGCATATGAAAAGTATATGTGCCGTGATGGCTATATGAAAGGTATATAAGCATGCACCTTACATCATACCGCATTTTTGTACGTTTTGTGTGTGAAAGCATAGCATGGCATGCATGTACCAAGAGCATATAGGTCTTGCTTTTTAGAATAGTTATGTACAGGACCATGTGTTTGAGCAAGCATCATATAGGCATCCCCAAGGTACCGGGGTATGGGACACTTGGCATCAGTCCGCATAGGCCCACAGTTGGAATCCATATGGAGCTCAGGTGCCAAGGGATATTTGATTCCACTGTGAAGTGCGCGCACGACGGTGCTAAAAGCGCAAAGGAAAGGCGTTATATACACAATATATGAATATGATGAAAAGGAAAGGCGTTATATACGCAATATATGAATATGATGAAAAGGAAAAAGGAAAAGGAACAAGGATATGTTGAAGTGACTGTTTATGATTTTGTGCCTAGTTAATACTGTTATATTACTGGTTTTGTTGCCACACTACTGGGATTTTTCTCACCCCTTCGGGGCTGCTATTTTCCAAAATGGCAGGAGGACGTAAAAGCACCTGAAGGAGTGAAGTTTGTTGTTGCTTGCTGGTGCATGGACTTTTGTTGTTACTGTTTGAATGTTGGATGACTGTAATGCTTTATATTTTGGTACTCTTGGATGACTGTAGACTTTATCATCTCTATTTTACCTTGAACCTTTATGAACAGCGGCTGTTTTGGAAAAATCAGAAAAACGTTTTGCAAAGAGAATTTTTAACTAAGTACTGAATTTTTACCAGTTTTACAACCACTTTACGTGTCATGTTTCAAGGGGCAAACGAACTCCGATTTACTATTATTTTATATGCACGCGAAGCCCCGGGAATGTACTTTCAAACTGTGCAGGTTTCATCCCTATACGAAATCTGTACAAATTTTTATAAGCTTCTCCCTACAGCCTGTTCCAGAAAACGGACAGAATTCACAAGCGTTTTACGTGTCCTGTTCGGTGGGGCTATTCATCTCCGAATCGCGCATAATATATATGTACGCGATGCCCCGGATGCCTAGTTTTACAGAAGCTTGGAATATTTTTTATCGCAAGCATTTTCGATTTTATACAGATTTTATAAGACAGCAAGGTTTTCCGAAAAGCGTAGAAAATTCAGCAAAGGGTTTTCTCAACAAAATTTTCTATGTTCGATAAACGATCTCATCTTTCTCAAATTATTTTTCTGAGCATCAAACCTGGAAACTTTTTTTTGTCTTCAATTTAAATGTTATTTGATAAAGTTATTTAAAATGAATTCCATACCGCTGCAACTCTAATACGATTTAGCAAACAACCCTCTTGGATGCATACAAGAGTGGGTGTTACAATAAGCAATAAACAATGCTCTTATATTAGAGTTCTTGATGTTACCATGGAGTTTGCACATGCTCTAATTCCTTTAACTTACATTTTACTTCTTTTGGCTCATACAATTAATTCAAGTTCTTAATGTTAAAATTTTGCAAATCTCACCTTCATGCTAGGATTAAATTCTTGAAACAGCTCTGCATAAATTTTGATTGATTGCAGATGTTTCATTAGGAATATTCCTTTGCCTGTGTAGGTTTCTTCTGAGTGGCCTGGCTTTCCTACTGGTGTAAAGTTTGATCCTTCTGGTGTTGAACTTTTACAACATTTAGCAGCAACATGTTGTATTGGAAACAAAGAGCAGCACATGTTTATCCATGAGTTCATCCCAACTATAGAAGGAGACCAGGGTATTTGCTACACACATCCTGAAAATCTTCCAGTGAGGGTTCTCTGATCTTTTCCTTTCAGATATTTAAACATTTACCATTCTTTTCACAATACTCAATTGACTAATACACCAATAAAATGAAGTAAATATGCTAAACCTGACAAAAATATCAAAGAAGACTACTTAAAACCTTCCTGACTTAGTGGGCAAGCAAGATATTAATAATTATCTTCTAATTCACTTTATACAATCCTGACCTATGAAGCACCGACACTTCAAAAATCCTGACGTGTCATGTCTGACACTTCCCGACACTCACCTATACTCCGACACTTCAATACTCGTTGCAAAGACTCAGAAAAGGTTCAAAGGTTACGTTGCGTATCATTTTGAGTTCCAACTATTAGATTCATTATATTACTATTACGATTTTGTTGAGTTTAATATAAACAGTTGGAATATATTATGTTTCTTTGCAAAATTGATGAGTATTATAAGTTTAACTTTATTTTTTTGTTAAATTATTAAATACTAAATATAATATACACTATATAAATAAAAAATATTATATAATATCAAAATTTGTCCAAACGTATCGAAATTTAACATTTTTAAGAATTAATGTATCGGAGTTTCATGTCGTGTCGTATCTCGTGTACCGTGTTACATAGATCCTGACTATTGAATTTGCAAGTTGGTCTGACCAATTCTAGACTAAATGCATTTTTTTCTGGAGCACCTTCTCTAATCAAATTATACCTGTATTGTTTTAGGTGCTAAGAAGGATGGGAGTAGTGTCCATTTCTTTCACGGAACAGTTAATGCATATGCTACTGGACAAAGAAAGCGTAGAAAGATTCATCATCAACATGGTTTGACTGAGGAGCATGTGCGCTGGCACAAGACTGGTAAAACCAAACCTGTAATAGAAGATGGAGTACATAAGGGCTTTAAAAAGATCATGGTACTTTATATAAGATCTAAGAAAGGGTCCAAGCCATACAAATCCAATTGGGTGTTACATCAGTACCATCTAGGGAGTGAAGAAGATGAGAAGGATGGTGAATATGTGGTTTCAAAAATCTTTTATCAACAGAATAAGCAGACTGAGACAAATGAAGAGAATTCAGTGGTTGAAGATTCTGACATGGCACCACAAACAAGTCCAAGAACCCGAAAACCAAATCCTCCCAGTCGACCTCGTTCAGGCAAATGTGTTGATTGTGATAACAATTTTGATGAAAATGAACTTCTTTCATTCAGCCAGGTGTGTAGTAGCCATTCTATTTACATTTAGTTTGCCTTGATGATTAATTTAAGCTTTGAGGAAGCTATGATGATCATCTTGTATGAAATTCAAATGAAAAAGAAAAATCAAATACAACATTCTACCTCAGAAACAAGCATAGCATTTAAGATTGCATTTGTATTTCGACTTCTAGTCCTACAAAACATTTGATGGGTACATCTAGAAAAACCAAAGAACTTGATTTTTTCTTAAAATTTGTTTTTAAGTACTAATGAGAATAGAAGTAAAGTCATAAAACCTTTTTACACTCTTTTTCCAAACAACTACATTCTTTGGTTTGTTTTTGAAATGTCAATATTTATGAATTAGGATGCCAAGTCTATACCTGGAAAATCACATGCCCCACCATCTGTTATTCAAAATGAGGACAATATCGGTGAACCTCCATGGTTAGCTGGTGAATCACATGTTGTTGTTGAAAACTGTGACTTTGATGGCTTGGAAGACATCTTATTATGCAAGGAGATGTTAGATTCTTCTACCCTCTTAAATGATTCTGGATTGAACTCTACCACTTTCAACAGCTTTGCTTGCAGTGCAAAAATTTTCTTGACACCCTTGAATTGGATACTCCTCCAGATTTTGATCTTTCTGTAAGCATCATCTCAATCTTCTATAGTTTTCCACTATATTATCATTCTCTCATTGCTCAGTGATTCTCATTTTTCATGCAGAATTTGTAATTTTGTTCTCAAGACAGTATCCTTCAGTGGATGGACAAGTTATAAGGTGTAATTGTGAAGCATGGTCTACTTGATGCTGATGCTTAATCCGAAAGTGTTCTATGATTGCCTGTACAGTACATTTATCTATATCATTCTTCAGTTGCAATGATCTTTCTGTTCCTACATGCAATCATGCATGAAGCTCAGGTTGTCAACATTTGGTGCTTGCAACTTACAAGCAAAAATTATATGGAGTCTCAGGTTTCTCGACTGTTGCAATTTCTAAGT
>JAVKPL010003899.1:0-20719 GCA_032173675.1 Gastrolobium villosum
ACAAATAAAAATTTCTCATGTACCAAAGGTCCCCTTAAATCTAACATGAGCGCCTTTGGGATTCTTATGTCTTGTTTGAATATTGTTTCTAAAATAATTTTTTAATTTTTGAAAATAAAAATCATTTAATAAGGCTTTTACACGAAGACATAGGTTCCGTGGAAGAATAAGTGTGGATAATTATGTTAGACCAGCAAAAGGTTGACTTTTGATTTCTCTGTTGATTTTTTTTTTCTTCCATATTTTCATTTATTTTTGTTGTTAACTATTACTACAATTCTATTTTTTTTTCTTTATGTTGAAACTAGGGTTGAATGATACACTTGATGAAACAGATGCAGAGCAGAGACTGTGTGAAAGAGGAAAAGGGGAAGGTACTCAATTGAATAATGCTCTTTGGAACGCTGCTAGAGCTTATAATTAAAAGCTGTGGTATTATGGCAAATTGGTCCTTGAGTTCAAAATAACTAATAAATAAACCCATAAAAAAAAATTCCAACTAGGTCAAATTAACTTGATAATGATCGAACACTAACACAAAGCAATGGCGACCTAGAAAACCACACAAACGATAATGGAAAGCATTAAAAAGCATTAAGTGTAGGCTAGGAATATAATGGTATAACCGGCGTAGTTAAAACTTTGGAATTTGATGTGACAATGATTCGAGACAGTATTAGGAGTTTGAGTGTGTTGTTATTGTCTGGTTCTGTTTTCAGGTGCCACATGCATGAGGTTATAGTAATCTTCTGACTTTTGTGTGAGAAAAAGTATTCTCTGCTACAGCATGTCCCTGAAAAAATTTTCTCTCCTCTTTTACTACTTTTTTTTTTTTTTTCTAACCTTTTAACTTAACTCTCCATGAAAACTAATAAGGGAAGAAATCACTACGCTTTTTCTGTGCGGTTTATGTGCCCGGAGAGAATGGTTATCTCCGTGCGACTTATGTGCTCGGAGAGTCTTTTCATCTCTGTGAGGATTATGTTTCTTAGATTATTGTTCTGTTCTCTAAGGAGGTTATAGTAATCTTCTGAACTTTTGTGTGAGAAAAAGTATTCTCTGCTACATCATGTCCCTGAAAATTTTTTCTCTTCTCTTTTGTTCCTAACCTTTTAACTTAACTCTCCATGAAAACTAATAAGGGAAGAGATCACTATGCTTTCTCCTTAAGAAACTATTCAAAAGATAACCAAATTATTTCCATTTATTTACTTTTTCTAGATCTCTCTACCCTTCACCTCACACTAAGGAAGCAATCAAAGATCAGGTGTGAAAGCAACTTCCCTTGTCGATGTTCAGATAAAAATCAAGTGTCGTGATGCATGAGCCATCCTTTGTTGACGTTACGTAACAAGAGGATTTTTATACAATAACGTATTTTTTTTTTTCATTTTAAAATAAATGTCACTTTAAATATTTTCATAAAGAAATAAATTTATTTCCTTTGAATGCTTCTGACAAAACTAGTTAATTAGCTGTTCCACATAAATTAATGTTTATCTGCATGTAAATGTGCATATAAATGTCCTGTAGAAGTGTAGATGTAGTAGGTAAAGCCATATGTGTTATGGGTGGAAAAAAAAAGAAAGAAGTAAACAGCTATAGCAATGGCCCTCTCATTTCACTTCATTATTTTGATGCATGTTTACACCGTTGTTCTTGCTGCTAACAGTGCCTTGGCAATAAGCAATTACTCATCCATTCTAGTCTTTGGTGATTCTACAGTGGACACTGGCAATAACAACTATATTGTGACAGTGGCCAAGGGAAATCGTTTGCCTTACGGTAGGGATTTCCCTGGTCATGTGCCCAATGGTAGATTCTGTAATGGAAAAGTTGTTCCTGACTTTGTTGCCTCTATTTTGGAAATCAAAGACACTCTCCCTCCTTTCCTGGATCCAACCCTATCAGATGAAGAACTTATCACAGGTGTTAGCTTCGCTTCTGGGGGATCAGGTCTTGATGATTTAACTGCAGCTGAAATAGGTGTCATATCAGTGTCACAGCAAGTTGAATACTTCAAAACTTATGTAGCAAAGCTCAAGCTCATTGTAGGAGAAAATGAAGCCAAACAAATACTTGGAAATTCTCTGGTTATTATTTGTGCAGGACCTAATGATGTTCTTATCAATTTCTACGACCTTCCTACTCGAAGGGTGGTGTTCAATATAGATGAGTACCATGATTATTTGCAAGATAAGCTTGAAACCATCATTAAGGTAAACTGAAGTCATTACTATAACTAAATATATTATGCATGTTTTCAAAGTTGATGACATAGAAATTCATAAGGGGGAAGAAATATAGACAAAAAAAAAAAAATGTTTAATTTATTTATGCTTAGGCTAAGGGCGGCTTGACTCAGCGGTAAGCTTGCTTGCCGTGGTGTGTCAGGTCGCGGGTTCGAATCAGCCTCTCTGCAAAAAGCAGGGGGAAGGCTTCCTAGAATATTTCCTTCCCCAGACACCCCAGACACTCACGAAATGGTATTTGAACTAGGTATGCCCTTTATTTATGCTTATGCATGTCCTTTCTTTTAGATAAACAACAATGAGTAGTTTCTAGTGACTCGATAGAATAAACCAGTTGTCCAAATTCCTGGCTGGAAAGCCAGTTCCCCTACCAATGTTACCATAAATAAATAAATAAATAATGGTACAAAGACTATGTTAAATTTATTTATTGGTTCATGATCCTTCTATTTTTCCTTTTTTTTTTATCACCTATAAATAACAACTAATAGTATAGTTAACATATTCTGTGTGTAAAATTGTAGGACCTATATGACCTTGGATGCCTAAAGATAGCTGTTGCTGGGCTTCCTCCCATTGGTTGCTTACCATTTCAAATAACACTGAAGCATATATTGTTCCGGGAATGTGTGGAGAATGAGAATTCAGATTCTCAGCGATACAATCAAAAATTGATACCGCGGTTACTTCAAATACAAGCTATGCTTCCAGGAAGCACAATTGCTTATGCAGACTTATATAACATATTGATCGACCTTGTCAATCAACCTGAAAAATACGGTGGGCTATATTTTTTATTATATGTTTATATTTATATATACCTTGACTGAGCTGCGGAGACTAAAGGCATTATGTTAACATTTAGAGTAATTATTTTTAAGTTCTTTGTACTCGTGAGAGGTTTTTTTTTTTAATTTTTTTTTATAAACAAAAATTTAGCCAAACAAAATCTCTTATTATAAAGGGAAATATTTTTTTTATGTTGATGTAGAAAAAGTATCTTATATTGGTGAAATAAAATAATAAGAGGGGTCCACAAATGATTGGAGAGAAAAAAAAAGTGGGACTCACATTTGTTATGAATGTGTAGGAAAATGGGTTATATCATATTGAATGAGATAAATATAACCAAAGAGCTTTTTCTATAATGAATAAAAAAAAAAAAGTTAAAAGCTTCAAGAGAACTTTTTCTTAAGATATATTCTAGTTTCTAAAAGTTTTCATATTTAATTTTTAGTTTCATGCTTATTGTAAATTTATATTTACCAATTTTATTTTTTATTCTAATAATTCATTCTATTAAAAAATTATTTCATCTTCTCTTTTTCAAACCTCTCATAATAGCTTTATAGAATTATTAAACAGCTTTTACCGTTACTTTTTAAGCTTTTTTTTTATATTTTAGCTTCAAAGTAGCTTTTAGCTTAAACAAAGATGTGCCAGATTTATTAAAAATGTATGCATATTATTTTTAAAAAATATATTCTAAAACTGCCTTTAAATTTTAGAAAAGTTTTATTTGAATTTGTTTTATATTTTGATAATAATTTTCTAGAGAAAAAAGTTTCTTTATATTTTTAAAATAAAACAGAAATTTATGCAAAAGATAAAAAAAAAAATTAGAATAACTTATTCATATATTTATTTTATGCTTTTATGTTGGACATTTTATCAAATAGGTTTCGTGATAACACATGAAGGGTGTTGCGGGACCGGCACATTGGAAGCAACTCCTTTGTGTAATGAACTCACGCCAGTATGTGATGACGCTTCAAAATATGTATTTTGGGACAGTCACCATCCAAGTGAAGCATCCAACCTATATATTGCTAAGTACTTAGAAACCCAAGTCCTGCCTCAGCTCCAATTGTAATAGCAGTGAAAATCAGGTATAGCGCATCCTTCAAATTAATGAAAATATATTTTGAGCTATGTCCTATTTATACACCTCAGGTGTAGTCACATCATTTACATTTACATTTGTAAAATGGGACAAATTTGTACATGCGTGCATGAATAGATGAAAGAAACTTAAAAAACTACTCAACCTCAACAAATATTAATGTGTTTATGAATGCTTTGTAAGTTTAGCTAATTAAACTATATTAATTGAATTTCAGGTCACTGTATAATTTCTTAGTAACTCAACTCTACGTCTCTGTACCTACAAAAACAAGAGAGCTACCATTATTTATAATTTCAAACTGTGTGAGAGATTTGGACAGCTTGAATATCCTAACAAGGAAGGCATTATATTTTGGGTGGAAGCCGTCATTTTTAGTACACGATTTTAAGTAAGTCTTACTAGTAAAATTTAGTTATAATGGTAAAAGTAGATTTTCTCTCTTAGGCAATGATGTCTGAGGAGAGAGAAAAAAATAACTTTATTAGTATAATTATAAGTTTTACTAATAAGACTTAGTTAAAATCTAAAATTATTGCAGAAAAGTTAACCCACAAAAGAAAGGCTTGATTCCATTTTTCTGTTGGAGGTTGAATATATATAAGGGAAATGCTTTTCTCATCTTACATGAGATAACATTGTCTTATGTAGAGACATGTAGTGATGTAACAGAAAAGGAAATAGAAGAGGTTGTTAGAGGGAAGGATAAGAGAAAAGAGGAGATAGAGAGTAAATAGAGAGAAGTTTTGGAATTTTCTTGTTGCCCTTTTCTCATTCATCACTAGTATTTATCATGACATAAGCATCACGTTCAACACACACATTACAACTGAATCACGTTCCACACACACACTATAACTGAATCACGTTCAACACACACACCTATTACAAATAAGTTGCAACAAACTTGCAACCAATTGGATCTACTATTTTCTATCCTCCGAATGGGCCAGTACTGGGCTAACCCAACAGGTAGTCCTGTAGATAAGCTGGTGCACTTCTCCTGCGTGGGCCTACAGTAATGGGTTGCGTTACACTGCCCTCTTCTCGAAATGGACCATCGTCCGCGATGGTGGATGGCCCAGTTGCCACGTCTGCGTCCACAATGGTTGGTGGCCCATATGCAACATCCGTTGGGGAGTGAAGCAACGGACGCGTGGCACCTGCAGCACGTGAAACGTCGCGGTCCAGCTGGTGTGAGATGGACGATGGGGATTGTGCCGACACATGAGGAGCAAGTGGAAGCGTTGGATCACCTTGGGAAGGAAAAAGTGGTTGGACGGTGGCAGGTGCATTGATGACCTTGGGCAGTGCAGCTGGACGACAGGCCATTATGGCCTTTGGCATGCGTGTAGCCTCCTTTTGCGCAGGATCAATATGGTTGTCTCTCTCTGGACTTCCATTTGTGACACCCTCAACGTTTTTCTCTCGCTCTGAACCTCCATTTGGAGTTCCGCTCTGTGTGCAAGGAGGGAACTTGGATGTCTGAGGCACCCCTTCCACACAAAAATCTTCCACATCCAAGAGAGACGATTTGTCCTCCCACGTAGAGTCTTCAGGTCCCAGATCCGTCCATTGAACCAGCACTTGAGGAATCAGCTGGCCTTTACGCCAGATACTGCGAGAAGCTATAACCGCCGCCGGTCGATGGGCCAGCGTGGACGACGGTGGAGCCACCGGTAAGGAATGGATGGCATATGATTTGCCGGGTCGGAAAGGTCGTAGCAAGGAGATGTGGAAGACAGGATGGATCTGTGAACCAGGTGGGAGCTGTAGTCTGTAAGCTACTGAGCCGATCCTTTCCAACACCTCATAAGGACCATAGTAGCGAAGAGAGAGCTTTTGTGATGAACGGCGGTGCACAGAAAGTTGTCGGTACGGTTGGAGACGCAACAGAACCAACTCTCCCACGGTAAAGTGCCAATCTTTTCTCTTCTTATCTGCTTGTGCCTTCATTATTTGTTGAGCCTTATAAAGGTTTTCTTTTAAGCTGGCAAGTATTTGTACCCGCTGACCCAAAGTGGTGTCTACCGCCTCATTGGTTGACCCACCAATGCAATAAGCCAAGAGGTTCGGCGGACGACAGCCAAACATAATCTCATAGGGAGTGGTGCCCGTAGATTGATGAAAGGATGTGTTGTAATGATATTCAGCCAAGCCAAGGAATTTGGACCATGAAGCGGGATGAGAGTGGACAAAGGCGCGGAGATAAGTTTCCAAACATCTGTTTACCCGTTCTGTTTGTCCGTCGGTTTGTGGATGATATGAAGAACTGAATTTTAATTGTGTGCCTTGTATTTTGAACATGGATCTCCAGAAGTCACTTAAAAAAATTGGATCACGATCGGACACAATGGAAAGGGGCATGCCATGTAGTTTTCCGACGTGATTCCAAAACAATTCAGCAATTTTGGGAGCCGAGTAATGGGGCGGCAGTGGAATAAAGTGTGCCGCCTTAGAGAAGCGATCCACTACAACAAGGACGGCTGTGTGACCTGCCGATGAAGGTAAGTGCGTGACAAAATCCATAGATAATTCTGCCCATAACGAACTGGGGTTTTGTAAAGGTTGTAGCAGACCAAGGGGTAAATGATTGGGAGGTTTAATCTTCTGGCAAATTTCACAACATTTGACATAAGTGCTAACTGCTTTGCGCATTCCTTGCCAGGTGAAATTGCGGCTAATACGCTGGATGGTCCCCTGAACACCCGAATGACCCCCTTGTGGAGAAGAATGCATATCATGGAGGATAGGTTCCAACAAGGTGGAATGAGCAGGGATGAAAATGCGAGAACGATGAAAGAGAAGGCCATTACGAAAGCTCCAATCCTTCCACTTCTCATCATTTGTGTTCTGTAAAATGTCTGTAATAATTCTAGTAGAGTAGGGATCGGACTGTAATTCGGATTGTAAAGTGGAAGTAAAATTGCCAACCGGCCCAGTAATGGCCAAAAGCTGCGGTGAGGTATGTGGCCTTGCCGCCGGTGAAATGCGCGAAAGGCTGTCAGCCACCACGTTGGATTTGCCAGTCTTGTAGACAATTGTATAATTGAAACCCAGTAACTTTGATAAAAACTCTTGTTGCTCAGGTGTCTGTATCACCTGATTCAGCAAATGGTGTAAACTCTTGTGATCAGTGCGGATCACGAAGGAGGAACCCAACAAATATTGCCTCCATTTACATACCGCCGATGTAATGGCGTACATTTCCCGAATATAAGTGGATTTAGCTTGCATTGTAGGAGAAAGTTTGCGACTATAAAAAGCCAAAGGCCTTTCATTTTGTAGCAATACAGCCCCAATACCTACCCCAGACGCATCAGTCTCCACAATAAAAGGTTGGGAGAAGTCTGGTAAAGCGAGGATAGGAGCCTGTGTAAGGGCTGATTTAAGGTGCTGGAAGGCAGCTTCAGCAGTAGGAGACCATAGAAAGCCAGACTTAGTGAGTAAGTCTGTCAAAGGGGCAGCAATCGTAGCGTAACGCCGAATGAACTTTCTGTAGTAACCCGACAAGCCAAGAAAGGCACGGACCTGTGTAGTAGTAATAGGTGATGGCCAAGAGTGAATGGAGGAGAGCTTGTCAGGATCCGGAGCGAGGCCCAAACCCGATATCACATGGCCCAGAAATTGAATTGAAGATTGGGCAAAGGAGCATTTAGACAATTTGGCCAATAGACAGTGAGCCCGTAACAGTTTTAACACCTGTTGAAGGTGCAAAAGATGTTCTGCAAGGGAACAGCTATAGACCAAAATATCATCAAAAAATATAACGACAAACTTACGTAGGAATGCAGAAAAAAACCTCATTCATGGTTGCTTGAAATGTTGATGGAGCATTAGAGAGACCAAAAGGCATAACCGTAAATTCAAAGTGCCCATGGTGAGTACGGAATGCTGTTTTATGAATGTCTGCAGTGTGCATACGAATTTGATGATAACCAAATCGCAAATCCAGTTTTGAAAAGATTGTGGCACCGTGTAATTCATCAATCAATTCGTCAACAGTAGGAATAGGAAATTTATTTTTTATAGTAATGGCATTAAGTGCTCTGTAGTCAACACAAAATCGCCATGTACCATCTTTCTTTTTGACGAGTAACACTGGAGAACTAAAGCAAGACTGGCTTGGTCGAATAAGCCCTGTCTGCAACATCTCCTGGACAAGTCTTTCGATCTCGTTCTTTTGAAAGTGAGGGTACCGGTATGGCCGCACCTGGACTGGTTTAGAATTAGGCAGGAGATCAATGTGATGGTTGTATTGCCTATTAGGGGGCAATTGAGTAGGAATAGCAAACACATCCTCAAACTCGATGAGTAATTGATTCACCTCGGTGGACACCAGTTCAGATGGAGTAGAGCATAATGGAGATGCAGCCGATGGAGTAGCGGACAGACACATGAGGCAATTCGAAATAGAATCGTGTGCCACCAGTTTAGACAGCTGGGCAGTAGTGATGAATTTGGGATCCAAAGTGGTATCACCATGTAAAATAACCCGATCCTGGTTATAAGTGAAGGCCATAGTAAGGGCCGCATAGTCAGTAAGGATGGGCCCAAGCGTAGACAACCATTGGACACCCAAGACTATATCAGCTCCTTTCAATTCAATTACAAACAGATCAATGACAAAAGTGTGATGTTGAATTGTAACTGTGACAGCCGTACAAGAACCGGAACACAATAAGGCATCACCGTTTCCCACCTGGACTTTAAACGGAGAAATTGCATTTAAAGTCAAATGAAGGTGGGAAGCCATACGCAAGGTGATAAAGTTATGTGTACTACCACCATCAATTAAGATCTGCATTGACTGACCCCCAATGTAACCGGTCAAGCGAAAGGAATTTGCAGATCGATGCCCAAATAAGGCATTAAAACTGATTTCCGGTTGAGGTTGCTGTTCTTCCGATTGGTCAACAACAGGAGGTATATCAACCACCTCACTGGGAAACTCTTCGTCACCACCCTCAAAGTAGAGAAGAGCCGCACGACCCTTACAACGGTGACCAGGGACAAAGCGCTCATCGCAATTGTAGCATAAGTTTTTCTCGCGTCGGACTTGCCGCTCTTCCTGGGTTAAACGTTTAATAGGAAGATTTGTTATGGGAGAAAGTGGTTTAGCAAACTGGGATGATGTGGGGACAGAGGTCTGGGTTTCGGCTGAGAGGACGGTGGATAAGGAAGGAGTGGTTACCGTAGAGGAACGGTTAAGCCAGGGTTTACTAACACGATCATGAGTAAATTGTTCCTCATACACCTTAGCATAAGCAAAAGCTTCAGTGACGTTAGCTGGCCGATGAATTAACACTGAACGTCGAATTCTGGGTTTAAGGCCGGAGAGAAAGAGACTCTTACGGGTCAAGACAGATAACTCGGGAGCGCGACGAACTAGTTGTTCAAAGGCTGTCTGATACTCAGCAACAGTGGTAGTTTGTAATAGTTTGGCCAAGGCAATAGTAGGATCATCAAATTCAGTGGGACCAAACCGCTGATGTAATGCGGTAACGAACGCTGCCCAATTAGGAAAAGGATTGCCCTCGGCAATACTTTGAAACCAACAAGCAGCCGGTGGATCCAAATTAAAAGAAACCATTAATAAACGCTCATCCGGAGGAACATGGTAAAAGTGGAAATAGTTTTCCACTGCAAACAACCAATTAGAGGGATCACCGGATCCAAATCTTGGAAAGTCCATTTTCATAGGTCGGGAACGAATAGGATCAACTGCATTACGAACAGGGCCAGATCCAAGAATACCTGCAGTCCCACCACTGGACGATGCGGTACCCTGGTTCGTCTGCAGAAGAGCCGTCAGCTCCTGAAACTGTTGGCGGAACTCCTGACGAAACTCGTCCAAACGTTGCTGTTGCTGGAGCTCCAAGGAATGCATGCGGCGTTCCTGCATAAGTTCGTAATTGGCCCATTGCTCAGCCGTTGTCTGCCGTTGTGCCTGTAAATCATGAACATGTTGAGCGAGTTCCTTCAATCTGGTATTCTCAGCCATTGAAATCAATGAAAGCACCAATGTAGTGATGTAACAGAAAAGGAAATAGAAGAGGTTGTTAGAGGGAAGGATAAGAGAAAAGAGGAGATAGAGAGTAAATAGAGAGAAGTTTTGGAATTTTCTTGTTGCCCTTTTCTCATTCATCACTAGTATTTATCATGACATAAGCATCACGTTCAACACACACATTACAACAGAATCACGTTCCACACATACTCTATAACTGACTCACGTTCAACACACACACACTACAAGTAAGTTGCAACAAACTTGCAACCAATTGGATATACTATTTGCTATCCTCCAATTGGGCCAGTACTGGCTAACCCAACAGATAATCCTGTAGATAAGCTGGTGCACTTCTCCTGCGTGGGCCTACAGTAATGGGCTGCGTTACAAGACATAATTAGGTGGATTCCACAATTAAAAGAAGAAAAAAATGATGACTCGGATTTCGGTGTGTGTAACAGGAGATAAGGTTTCTCGTGTAACATGGGAAAAATATTTCCCTATTTATAATCACTATAATTTAACACGTTTTTTTTATAACAATTTAACATATTTTTGTCAATTAAGTTTCAATGTTAATTTTCTTTAATAATTAAATGTCACTTGTGAATTGAATTTAACATATTTTTCATGTCCGTAGAATTAGAAACTTAATTTTATATCCAAAAAGCGTAAAAGTATCTCATGAAACCAAAATATTAATATAATTATGTCCTAATAATATTTAGTTATTTTAATTTGATTCTTGTCATTTCATCAATTATAACTCGGTCCAAGTTTTGTTATAAAAATCAAATTGAAAATTAAAATAAACTAGAAAGAATTAATAAAAATGAAAATAACCCTTTAAAAAAAAGACCAAAAAATAATTAGTTGCCATAAATGTGGATTGCGGTGTCAAGTAATCTGAGCCTAAATTTGCGTGAACAATTAATTATAATAATAATCCTGAAGGACAGAAGTTCTCTGACTATACAACAGCTTAGAGAATTAATGTGTGTTATTGAGTTGTAAAATTCGTTTTTCTTACAAAGGGTGAATCCAATCCCATCCCTTTACGAAATTCGTTTATCTGATGCTAGATAATCTACTTATATAAGCATGAATCCAATCCCATCGCATAGAGTATGAGTTGTTCAAGGTCTTCTCGATTTATAATTATCATTTTATATTTTTATGATTTTTTTTCATTTAATATTCCAAATACTTTTACGTTTTTATGATTTTTCATTTTATGATTTTTAATTTCATTCCAATTTTATTTAAGATCTCAATTTTAACTATTTTGGGCCGGGAATCTTTACGAAATGGCTATTGGCTAAGCAAGAAATTTCCTTACACTTGGGCTAAATCTGGGCTTTATTGTAACATCTAACTTGGCCTCACCTCTACACGGTAGGATTGCTATCTTCAAATATAATTTTCTCCCTCTTCACTTTTCCTTTAAACACTAATCTCAATCAAATTACGGAAAATTCCTTCATGTTGTTTTCGCTCACCTAAAATGTTTGTCTTGGCATCTTTCTCAAGTTTTGATTTCTTAAGTAAAATTCTCTTGTAATTTACAAATTTAAGCTCAAATTAAAGAAATTAACACGTCTCTTATATGCGTTATATATAGTAACTAAAGCCTTATCTTATACCAACTGAAAAAGTGCTAGCCATGGTTTATACAATCCCCTTCATCATTTTGATGCTCCTTTGCACCATTGTTGTTGCTACAAACAATAACTCGATGAGACTCAAGTTTTCATCCATTTTAGTCTTTGGTGATTCGACCGTAGACACAGGCAATAACAACTATATCCTGACTGTGGCCAAGGGAAATCATTTGCCTTATGGTAGGGATTTCCCTGGTCATGTGCCAACTGGTAGATTCTCTAATGGAAAATTGGTTCCTGACTTGCTTGCCTCTGTATTGAAGCTCAAAGATACTGTCCCTCCTTTCTTGGATCCAAACCTATCAAAAGAAGATCTTCTAACAGGTGTTAATTTCGCATCTGCCGCTTCAGGTTTTGATGATTTGACTACGGTTCTATCTGGTGCCATATCAGTGTCCAAGCAAATTGAATACTTCAAAGTTTACGTAGCAAGGCTCAAAAGCATTGCTAGGGAAAATGAAGCTAAACGAATACTTAGAGATGCTCTGGTTATTATTAGTGCTGGAACTAATGACTTCATTTTCAATTTTTATGACATTCCGACTAGAAAGTTGGAATTCAACATATCAGAATACCAAGATTATCTGCACAATAGGCTTCAAAATTTCCTTAAGGTAAATAGATGTCTTTTTTTTTTTATGATTATATTATTTGGTGTCACGGGATCCATTAACTATTTAAATATATGGATAAATCTTTAGTGTTACAAGAGTACCCAAGTGAGTATTCCCTTTTTTCAAATATGGAAAATTTCTTCCCCTTTTCAAATTTTTTTTTTACCAAGTTTTCCATATCTGGAAAAAGGGTAGCACTAATAAGGGGCGGACCCAAGTAGGCGCATGTGACCGCATTTGCAGACATGAATATTTGAAAAAAAAATTAGTTTGAAACAACCTCCGCACACTATCTCTCCCATTCTCTCTCTCTTTGTGTCTGCTGTTGTGAATTCGATTGATTGAGACAAGATAGTGAATCAAGAGAAACATCGATCTCAATCTCAACTACAATTTCATAGAGACTTTTCCCTTCTTCTCACCTTCTCTCTCTGTTTATTTGATTCACTAGTTTATGTTTCTATCTGCCTAGAAATGCTATTCACCCTATATGTTTTTCCTTTTTTTTTTTTCAACATTCTTAGTCAGGGCTTGCTAAGTATTTGTGCTGGGCTGCTTATGACAAATCAGGGTGGGCTGGTTTTGGTGGAAAAAGTTTCTCTATTGATAAGTCAACTACTCCACGTGAAAATTATATAAAAAAAATTTCGGGGACGCTACCCCGAATCCCTGCCACTAAATATGCGGACATGAGTTTATTTTTCTGGGTCCACCACTGACACTAATAATTTGTCTGTGTTAAAAATATTTAAAACCATTAATATAGCCTTACAATATCTTAAACATTTAGGTCAAATTGGTTTTTAGAGTTGTGTTTATACATGTTTTTTCTTTCTTTCAGATAAACAACCAATGCGTACATATCGGTTAGTTAGCAGAAACCAATAATGGTCTCGTCTTATTCATTATAATTAATGGAAACTTCTCATCTCTTGTTTTGACTATATATCATATGAAAGGTTTCGGCTATTCATTCACAAATCACAAACCAACGGTTAGTAATTAAGGTGGTAATTTTCACTTTACATTTTTTGTATAAAATTGTAGGAACTATACGACCTTGGATGCAGAAAATTTGCCGTCGCTGGGCTTCCTCCCATTGGTTGCATCCCCATTCAAATAACAGCCAAGTTTGTAATGGATAGGAAATGTGTAGAGGATGAGAATTCAGATTCCGAGCTCTACAATCGAAAACTGGAAAAGCGATTACTTCAAATACAGGCAATGCTTCCGGGAAGCAGAGTTGTTTATACAGACGTTTATGACCCATTGATGAACCTTATGAATCAACCTGAAAAATACGGTGAGAAATGTAAACAGAATATGTTATATTCATTGGCCCAGTTGTGTGGTTGGAGTCATTTAATTAAATATTTTAGGATTAAATATATTATAGATCCTTTGACAGCGGTATCAATTTTTGAAATTTAACATCAAATTCTAACCGTTTATTTCTGCCAATCAAGAGTTATTATTTATCGGAAGTTAATAATTAATGAGAAATAATAGTATCATGTTGCATAAGAGAGTTATCTTATGTCATACATTCAAAGAATTTCGTGCCAATTTTTTCTTTTTCTTTTTGGGAAAATATACTCTTATGTTATGGGAGAGAACTTTTCTCTCCTACACATACATCGATTTTCGTGTAACCCTTTTATTCTATTTTTCTTTTTCTATAGTGGATGGGTCCCACACATGATTATCTCTATTGCATGAGAGAGTTCTCTACTATTGTATGAAATTAATAAAGCCCTTTCTTTTTACATTGTGGACCCCACATATTTGTGTCACCCATATGAGAATATTATCTCATGTAACATGATATTAGTAAATCCCATAATTAATTAATAATTTTGATTCCAATAAATGATAACCGTTGATTGGTGGAAATCAACAGTTAAGATTTGGTGTCAAATTTCAAAGTTTGATAGCGGTGTCAAAAGATTCTATCCCTTAAATTATATTTGACTTTGTATCTTACTCTTATATTTTAAAATAGGGTTTGATGTTTGTCATTTTAAGAGAGTGATAGACACAAGAAATAGAAACCATGGGGAGAAAGTATGTGGTTTTTTTCAATTTAAATTTTAAATAAAAAAATTTATTTTGTGTCTATCTCTTTCTTAAAATGATATAATTTTATGTCATTTAAAATGACAAACACTTTCCCCTTTAAAATATACATACAATTTTCCCTTTAAAATATACATACAATTTTCCTCAATTTTAAATATGCTGTCAAAAACTAACAAAATCCTTCTTTAAATTTGTTTTAACATTTCAAACGCTCTATCCATAAAAATGGAAGTTCATGCACGTTTTTATTCAAAAAGAAGATAAATTTTTGTTGTAATACTTCTTTTGTACTCATCTGGCATTTTCTTAAATAGGTTTCAAGGAAACGAATAGAGGTTGTTGTGGGACTGACTTATTTGAACTAGTTCCGTTGTGTAATGCAATCACACCAACATGTGATGACGCTTCAAAATTTGTATTTTGGGACAGTGTCCATCCAACCGAAGCAGCCTATCAGTATTTTACTAAGCACATAGAAGTGGAAGTCCTGCCCAAGTTCCAATTTCATATGGATAATATATTTTTTAAGTAAGGTGCGAGTCACATTATTTACATATATAAAATGTGACAAATTTGTTTCTGTGTAAGTGATGCAAAGAGACAAAAATAAAAAGTTAAATAAAATTCAATTATCTGCACTAATTTAAATGATGTGTTTTGAGTGCTATGCTGTAAATTGATATACTCCATTATAAGCCTACTACCTGAAAAAGGGTAGAAGCCTAGTTCCAAGTTATCTCATTGGGTCTCAATCCTCATATGAAGGGCTAGACAACTTGTTCCTTTGGGTATTAGTCTACTTTGAGTTCTTGTACTTTATCAGTTTTAGATGAATTGACAATGATACTCATCCATCTAGGTTGAACTCTGCTCTACGTAACTTCCTAACCAAAGCTATCAATCAAAGCCATCGAGCAAGATCAAGTATTTGTTGGAAGTTCTTAAAAGATGGCGTAGAAATAAGGAGGGAGAAAAAAAAAAGTAGATAGTAAAAGCTAACTTTTGACATGTTAATTATTAAAACTTAACTCTATTAAAGTGCTAAAGAATATTAAAGAAGGGTGCAATGTGTTAAATTGCATAAATTACGATACTAAGTGCAATTATACTATTCTGGATTGCTTTCGGGATCTACATAACTACTTTGTCCATTCTCTACTATAAAATAAGGGATTTATATTTTTCATTTAACATGACACTAACAAACTTTCTTACACACATAACATTTTGTGTGGCCCATAATTTAAGAAGGAAACAATCAGTGGCAATAGCTTCCCTTTCCGCAACTAGCCAATCCACTACTTCCCTTAAAACAACTCAATTGTTCCAAACTTCTATATCAGTATTCTTCAGGGAACCAACTAAAATAAAATAAAAAATAAAAAAAGTTCAACAGTTCATATTGATAGTGAGGATTTCTCAGATGTTGCATCATAATCCAATTGTCCACCGCCATGGGAGGTGTAACATCCCCGTCTCGAGCCGGTTCAATAAACATACATATGATAAAAACAGAAACAGCGGAAGACTTATCTTACTAAATTACGAGCTAACTTTTTCTTTTTCTTTTTACATTCTTATTCAGCGTAAACGAAAATCGGACAGAGTAACCTCTATAAATCGGACAACTGGGGATTTTCCAATCCCACTTCTAAGAGTTCCTGATAGACAGTTTCAACAATATTTATATCCAGGAGTACCAGTCATACAATTATAATCAGATACCCATCCATGGGCGCATGCAAAACTTGGCTCCGTGCCACTAATCTAACAGCATGCAATCCAAGACATAAGCATAACTGAATACTACATAATCATATCAACATGCCTGAATACAAAAATGTACATGCATCAAACTGAAGAACATGTACAAAACATATACAGGCCATATACAGAGTGAAAGATCAGACATAATGATCCCCAAAATAACTGAAATCTAAACTACATCAACACACTCCAAAAAAGGTAGTAGCCTACAGCCACTCAAAATCCGATCAGTCGAACGTCTCAGCCACGTGCCGCGTCTCTGCCTGCTGAGGGTTCACCGGCAGTCTGGGAACCTGAAATCATGTCCCCAAAGAGGGGTGAGATTACAAATCTCAATAAGCTCCAGGTTTATAGAGAATTCTCCATACCCCTGGCTCACTCCTGCATGAAAGTCAGATACAGAGTATACAGATACAACATATAGCAGATATCATAACTGAGCAGAACATATAATCATATCATAACAGAGACGTGCGCCGTCATTTCCAAGGGATGGCCCCAAACAGAAATAGAGTAACTCAGAGGTGTACACTGTCAATCTCAGGCAAAACCCAAGAAGACATCCGTGTACCAAAAGTCAATACATAAATCATATCATATCATTTCATATCATCAAATATCTCTATATGAATGCACCTATACAGAGTGTCTACACAGTCATATAGTCCAACCATAGTCTACTAACTATGGTGGAGCACTCAAGTAGGAAAAGACTCCTTAAACATAGAGCTTACCTCTTGAAGCTTTATCAATCTGCTTACTTGTGGCACAAGTTACTTATATTTCTTCAAGAGATTTCAATCTTTTTCAGTCCCTAGGCACACCTAGAGAAAGAATCCAAAATACAAATCAATAAAATGTTATCATGCCTATATTTTCACAAGGCAACCATTTTCTCGCTTCATTTCGTTTCTTTATATTTTTGCCAATCATATGCCAATACACAAGTCTAGACCACCTTTACTCGTTAGCGTTCTTTAATTTAATCAAGTGTTCACTTGAGAATTTTCAACATAGTTCATGTCATTTTCTTTAAAAGACCGTGTTCCCACCCTTAGGGAATTAAGATCTTTTTCACCATTTTTCAAGCCATCTAACTTATTAACTCATCACTTTCATGCATAAAAAAAACCTACCCATTTTATTAAATAAAATGTAACAAAATCCATTTCTTTAACTCCCCTAAAAATCAAAATCTCCAAGGAATATGCAAAAGGGTTCTTTTCTTTTTAATTATTATTTCATAGCTTAATTATCAACTTAAACATGGATTTTCCCACTTTGGCCTTCTCACTAAATTCACCAAACTTCTACTCACTCCAACACATCATGCTCTCATAATACATCATCTAGAATTTTGCCCAATGCCCCCTATTCAACCCATCATGGCCGAACCTAGGGGATACCAAGGGGATTTTTCTTCATTTAACACAAGTTAATGTTTATCTTTTACACTATAACTTCCTATACAAAACAAACCATCATCAATTTCAAGTTTTATACTACTTTATGTCCCACCCACACATGCTCATAACTTTCAAAACATAAATCACAATAATAAAACCATAGGATTAGAGTTTTGTTACCTCTAATCAACTACCCAAAGCCTAGAAGGCATTCACCAAGCAAAGCTCCTTCAAAAATGCACTTTCTCCTCCTTGATGAATAGTGTCACGAAAATGGAGGGAGGAAGAACTTCTCACACACTCAAGGATAGCTCAAATTGATAGGTGGAATGGATTCATTGGGTGGTTTCCAATCAATTTCATGTTATAGACTTTTAGATTTGGTGGAATATTCAAGAAGAAATCAAAGAATGAAAATCAAGCCCTAACCCCCCTTCCATGATGAACTCCTCGGGTTGCAAGAGAGAGAGAAAGGAGTTTTTGTTGTGTGAATAGTGATTTACTTAAATGACAAAGCTTTATAACACATGTGACCTTTTAACAGATATTTTTCTTTCGCGTATTTTCACTTAAACTGACCCGAAACTAACTCAAAACTACGAACATATTTTTATTTTTCTAAAATCATTTACATTAATTTTTATTTCCTAAGGAACAATATTGATAATTCACAGTATGGTTTATACACCATTTTTAACGAAATGCACTGTGAACCACTAACTGTACTTTGTTTATTTATGAAACTTAAGACTTATAAACTTATCATTTTCTTGGGCCTATATTGACTTGCTTGGCATATATTGGACTTTCTTATTCTTGTTTCATCAATTATTTGTTTCTGGACTCTACCGGTTGCTTAACAACAGTACAAAATACCCGGTAGAAACACTATTCACGAGATTTTCACGGAAAGTGCCAGACTATACAATTTTTCATTCTGAACTCATATTTGTCGTCAGAATTGTCAAATTATGTCTCTAAAATCATTTTGCTTATTTAAGCTCTACCGGTTAATTCACAAGACTGCGAATTCTCCGGCAGAACGCACTGTTCATAACATAGTCATGATTATAGTCAAAATACTCGGAATCACTCACTGAATCTAATTATGGCATTTAAATCCTTAAATTAAACCTCTAATTAAGATTTACCATTTGGGGTCATTATATTCACCCCACCTTTTAAGGATTTTGCCCACAAAATCAAATATCAACTATAACATATACCTGACGTCAAACTCAGGATATTGCTGAAGAATTTCATTCTCCCGCTCCCAAGTAGCGTCCTCAGGAGGAAATCCTTCCCATTGCACCTTGATCATGGGAATAATCCTATTTCTCAATACTTTTTCATCACGTGCTAGAACCTTCAACGGACCCACAACAAACTTCAAGTCTTTTCTTACTTCAATAACGTCCGGCTGAACAATGTGGGACGCATCAGACACATATTTTCGAAGCTGACTGATATGAAAAACACTATGTAGATTTGACAGATGTGGAGGTAAGGCAAGCTGGTATGCCACAGGTCCGACCCTCTTTATAATCTGGTAGGGCCCAATGAACCTAGGGCTCAACTTCCTCACTCCTAGAGCACGCCCAACACCCGTAGTCGGAGACAAACGGATAAATACATGATCCCCTTCAGAAAATTCCAGGGGTCGGTGCTTTGCATCATAATAACTCTTTTGGCGGCTCTGTGCTTTCTTTAATCGATCCTTTATCATCATAATCTGATCGGTAGTCTCTTGGACCATATCCGGCCCAAATAACTGCCTCTCACCAATTTCTGACCAACACGTAGGCGCCCTGCACCTACGGCCATACAAAGCTTCATAGGGAGCCATGCCCAAACTGGCATGATAACTATTATTATAGGAAAATTCCACTAGAGGAAGATACTTATCCCATGCATTTCCCTGTTCTAGGGCACACGCCCTCAACATGTCCTCCAGGGTCTGAATAGTCCTCTCAGTCTGACCATCAGTCTGGGGGTGATAAGCCGTACTCAGTCGGAGCTGCGTACCAAATGCTTGTTGCACTGCATCCCAAAGTCGAGACGTGAATTTAGGGTCCCGGTCACTAATGATACTTTCAGGAACACCATGAAGTCTCACAATCTCCCTTACATATAACCGAGCCAACTGCTCTGTGGAGAAACTCGTTTTGACTGGTATGAAATGTGCAGACTTTGTCAATCTGTCAACAACTACCCATATAGAATCAAAACCAGCCTGAGTTCTCGGTAATGCCACTACGAAATCCATCGAAATACTGACCCATTTCTATTCCGGAATCTCCAAAGGTTGCAGTAATCCAGAAGGTCTCTGATGCTCAATTTTAACTTTCTGACATGTCAAACACTTACTCACAAACAGAGCAATATCTTTCTTCATTCCCGACCACCAAAAATTTCGTTTCAAGTCTTGGTACATCTTGGTAGCACCAGGATGGATAGTGTATTTACCCATATGGCCCTCTGCTAATACCTCCTCAATCATCTGACCTTTCGGAACAATGATCCGATCCTTATAAAACTTAAGACCGAATCCATCAGTGGACACAAAGTCCTGATCTTTCATAGACTGAATCTCTTTATCAAGCAATTGAGCTTCTTTGATCCGCTCGACTAAGGAGTTCTGGACTACCGTAGTAGTCAATAATTGCGGACTATCTTCAGTATTCACAGGAATGCGGAGATCCCTGAATTTCTCCATCAAATTATACTCAGAAATCATCAAATTGGCCATACCAATCGCCTTTCTGCTTAAAGCATCGGCTACTACATTGGCTTTACCAGGGTGATATTGCAATTCAAAATCATAATCCTTCAGAAATTCCATCCAGCGGCGTTGCCTCATATTCAATTCTTTCTGATCAAAAAGATATTTTAAACTTTTGTGGTCACTGTAGACAATGAAATCGGCCCCGTATAGAAAATGTCGCCAGATTTTTAAAGCGAACACTACGGCTGCCAACTCAAGATCGTGGGGGTCGGATAGTTCTCCTCATGCGGTTTTAACTG
>JAVKPL010003900.1:0-21253 GCA_032173675.1 Gastrolobium villosum
TAACTTCTTCCTTTAAAAAAACTCATACATATACTTCTTCACAGCTTTGTGAGACAAGTGTCATTCATTTATTTTAAAATGTTGGGAAATTTTTAATACGCTCCCGTCCCTTCATGGTCCTTCCATTCATGGAGTGACACGTGGTTTTTTCTTTTTCTTTTTTCTTTTCTCTCTTCTCTCTCCTCAATTTCTCTTTCATTCTCTCTCCTTCACCCCACCCAATCACTTGTGCACCCGGTGCACTAAATTTATTCTCAAAATGTTGAAGGGAAGAGTTCAAAAATTTCTCTATATATTTTTTTTAGGGAAAAATGTTTCTCATTTTAAATTACATAAGGTTATCTCATTCTAGGAGAGATAGATATAAAATAATTTTTTTATTTAATATTTAAATAAAAAAAAAACACCCACTCTCTTCTATGATTTTCATTTTTTGTATCTATCTCTTCCCAAAAATGACATAATTTATGTCATTTAAAATAACAAACATCAAACCTTTTTTAAGGGTAAAACGTTTGTTCTTTCAAAGGATACAACTTTATGTCATTTTACATCTTAACCGTTGATTTTCGTCAATCAATTGTTAGAATTTTTTGGGTCAAACTTATTAATTAATTATTAATTCGCAATAAAAATCAATAAATCATAATCGCTGATTAACGGAAATCAACGGTTAAGATCTAAAATGACACAAAGTTATATTCTTTAAAAGGTTTCTCTTTTTTTAAGGGTTCATTTTTTTTATATATAAATGGAGGGCCTAGCCCAGAAAAGAACTACACAGACAGCTGATGCATGTTAAAATTCACATGCTCCATCAGCAAATTCAACCTGAAAGAGTTCCAAAAAGACTCAATGCTTATAGGGGGAGAGGGAAAAGTCTTTAACTCTTCTCCCTTGTAGCCTATACATATCTTAGTTAAACAATCAGCAACTTCATTACAATTTCTAGGCGTATACTCCACCTGAAAATGATCAAAAGAATAGGCAGCTTTTTTGACACTAACTATTAGTGAAGAGAGGCAATAAGACCCAGATTTGGCCTCTATGCAGATGATGGCCTCTTTACTGTCACTACCCAACCAGACATTTGAGAGCTTCAGACTTACAGCTATCTTGAGACCTTGGAGGATACCATTTAACTCAACTTCCAAAGGAGAACAGGGTCCTATATTGTAGGAGAACCCACTCAACCAATAACCATTACATGAACAAGCAAAGCCTTCACAAGCACTTATATGTGATGATAGGTTGACAACATCATCTACAAAAATCCTCACACCTTTATATTTTTCCTTCTGTTCAGAGCAGCCAGGAACATTGGAAGTTTCAGGTATTATAGAAAATGGGTCATCACTTCCACTCTTCTTTATATCCGCCAGATAACTCAAAATCCTATGGATTGGATCTTGAGGTCTTGAAAAAAATTCATCATGAATGGTGGAATTCCTCCACTGCCATAAGAACCAACATGTCACAAAAGATATTTCTTTCCACGATTGCCAGAGATGAGAAGAGAATGGCTTATACAGATTAAGTCTAAACCACTCCAAACCATCTGCTGTGAGTAAATTTCTAGGGACATTACCAGGAAACCATCTCTCCCAAATGCTCCTAGCAGATGTACAGTCTCTAAGAGTATGCATCAAAGTTTCTTGACCCATTAAGCAGGTGGGACCCTGCATCTCCCCTCCACTCCAATGGCAAGTGATGCTTCTGACAGGAAGCTTATTGAGACAAGCAAACAGCTATTCTATATGGTCCTCTCCACTTCCAGATAGCTGACCAGATTTTGTCCTTCTCATTTTTGAGTTCATCAAAAGGCAATATGCATTCTTCACCACAGATTTACCTGGAATAATCCTCTTCTAATTGAGCCAGTCTTCTGAGTTGCTGGGATGAGGAGGAGTAATTTTACTTAGTTTGCTGCAGATTGAAGTGTCCAAGAAATTATCCATGTATTTCCAATTCCAATCTTCTGTGCTAAGATCAACCACATCACAAACTTTGAGGTTCAAGTCAGTTATAGGAGGCTTGACTGAAGCCAGATCAAAAGGGTGTTGTGCCATCCACCCATGTCCAGAAGAAAACAAATTTACCATTCATAACTACCCACTCTAGATGTTGAGACATCTTGGAACGAGCTGAACAAATATTCTTCCACAAAGTTGAATCACTACCTTTGCTATTAAGTTACGGTTAGGATCAAGCTTCCTACCATATTTTCCTAGCAAAACCTGCGCCCAAAGATTGTTCTGGTCTTCTATAAGCTGCCAAGCTAGCTTCTGCATAAATGCTTCATTTTGTACCCTTAAGTTGATAATGCCAAGACCCCCACACTCCTTTGGTTGACACATCATCTCCCAGGCTACATAATGGGCTTTTCTTTTAGAATCAACATCTCCCCAAATATAATTCCTTTGTAACTTTTCAATGTCGTTGCAAACATGAACAGGAATAGGATTGTTATGCATATGATAATAAGGTATGGCAGAAATAACACTTTTTGCTAAAGTGATTCTGCCTGCCATAGAGAGGCACTTAGATTTCCATCCTTGAAGCCTTAACTGGACTCTCGAAATAACCTCAGCATAGTGATCCTTCCTTATCCTGCCATGCCTCATCAAAGAACCTAAGTATCTGCCTAGATTCTTAACCTTCTTGAATCTACTAACATCAGTAATGGACTTCACTGCCTCCTGGGTAGCATTTTTAGAAAAATAGATGCAGGATTTTTTCTATTCGCACATTGTCTAGACATCTTAGAGAACTTGTCTAGGCAATTAGCAATACAATTGAGTTGACTTAAAGAAGCTTATGCAAATATGATGATATCATCAGCAAACATAATATGAGATATGGGAGGCCCAGATCTGCCAGCTCTTATTGGAAGCCAGGTTTTACCTTCCACTTCATCCATGATCAAGTGGGTTAGTTTTTCCATACAGAGGACAAAAATATAAGGGGATAAAGGATCCCCTTGTCTAATTCCCCTATGAGATTGAAATCTAGGGGTTCTAACTCCATTCCAAAGAACCTCCAAAGTAGGACTAGACACACAGCCCATAATAGCTTCCACCATATCCCCTGGGAACTTCAATTCTTCCAAGATTGATATGATGAACTTCCAACTAAGCTTGTCATACGCCTTTTCTAAATCAATCTTAATAGAGAAGAAACATTTTTTACCTTTCATCCTATGCATGGGGTGGATGAGCTCTTGAACAATGATAATGTTGTTCTGAATGTGTCTCTTAGGCACAAAACTGGCCTGATTTGGGGACACCAGCTCCTCAATAAGTGGTTTAATTCTATTGGCAAGGATTTTGCTAAGACCCTATAAACGGAATTACAAAGAGCTATAGGCCTGAACTGTTTCATCAAACAAGGTCTATCAACTTTGGGAATCAACACAATAAGAGTATAATTTAGCTCGCCTATCTGATTTGGGTTCTTCAAGTAGAACTGCATACTGTTATAAATTTGAGATTTGAGGAGCTCCCAATTTCTTTGATAAAATAGAGCTGGAAAGCCATCTACTCCTGGAGCTTTCAATGGAGGCATTTCGAAAAAAGCCCTCTTCACTTCCTCATTAGATACACCAAGGCCATGTTTTCAATTTGATCCTCCCTTATACTCGGCCAAGAGTTATTAATTTGGATCCAAAAAGATCCTTCAGAGCTGTCCTTAAACAGATTCTGGAAAAAAAAACCCTTGCTAGATTAATTAGTTCCTCCTCTCCAGTCACCCAATGGCCTTTATCATCCTGAAGCTTCAAAATTTTATTTATTTTTCTTTGGATGACAGTACTAGTGTGATAAAATCTAGTATTTCTGTCTCCATCTTTGATCCATTCACCCCTAGACTTTTGGAACCAAATTTGTTCCTCCTGATCAAGAATATCAGTTAGCTCTTTCTTTAATTTAGCTTCCAGCTTTTCAAGTTGATAGTTGCTAAAAGAATTGATCTTCCTTTGAATACCCTTCATCCTAGCAATAACTCTGTTTTCCCTTTGATGACTGAAATCAAAAATATTCTTATTCCATTCCTTTAACAGAGGAACAAGAGAGTTTAAATTGTCCATCAACCCATTAGAAGAATTCCAGCTAGCTTTCAGAAAGAAAATGAACCTAGCATCATTCTGCCAAGCAACCAGGAATCTAAATGGCCTCTCCCTCCAGCAGGTATCTTCTTTTATCATTCTGACCAGAACTAGACAGTGATCAGAGAACAGTCTAGGGAGGACAAGAACATCAGCCTCCTCAAAAGAAGCTATCCTTTCATCATTCCCTACTACTCTATGAAGTCTTTTGTAGACTCTATCTAAGTGGAGGAATTTAGGACTTCTCTAGGTAAATCTGTTCACTCCTTCTCCCAAATCCATCACCCCACAAACATTGAGGACATTAGCAAGCCGGTTGCACTTGTTCATATGCATAGGCCCCCACCTTTTTTCTCAGAAGCCATAGCTATTTCATTGAAGTCCCTAGTTAATAGCCAAGGATCATTCATATTTCTGCCAATATGCTTTAACTCCTCCCAAAGCACTGAAGATTATTTTCTTGAGGATTAGCATACATAGCCGTCCAAAAGAACCCCTTCATTTCAGGAAATTCAACCCAACAGTGAACAAACTGGTCATGTTTAGAAAGAAGAGAAATCTTAACATCCCTGTTTTTCCACACTATCCAAATGCCACCAACAAAGCCGTGAGCATCAGCAATTAAATGATTAGAAAAACCCAAGCTACGAATTATACTTGTAGCTTTATTACCACTAACTCTAGGCTTTAAAATAGCAGCCACTCCTACATTATGCTTCTTACAGAATCTGTTTCAAGATTTCAAAGTTCTTGCTACTCAGTTCTTGATTTACAAAATAAGACTCTTTAACTTCAGAATTCTCTTTAGCACAAGCTAAATCACAATCAACATTCATAATATTGTTCATTGAATTATGTATGACTCGATCAACTTCCATACCTGACTGGACATCTCCTTTCTTTGGTTCCCCTTACATACCTTGATCAGGTGGGTCAAGTTCTTCTACAACATCAATATTGGCCAAATTATCGGCTGACTTGTTCACATCAGATTGACCAGAATTACCCTCTTTCGTGGAATTTTCTACAACCATCATCAAGTCGCCCTATAACATTTCTTTATGTTGCTCAGCATTTCACTGGGGAGAAAAACTACTGGTATTCTGCACATTTGAGCTACTGGCTGAGGCATTAGTAGAAGGAATGAGCTGGGCAACTCCCTTGCCTTTAGCATTCAAATTCTTGGCGGATTGTTTCCTATTTATTGGCACAAAAGGCCTATTTCCTGAAGCTTTCTTAGTGTGACTTGATGCTACAGTAGAGAAATTCATCCCAACAACAGGAAGAGTGTCTGTCTTCTTTAAATCCTCATTCTCCTTATACATCTTTGTCATAGGAATGACTGAATCAAGAGATTCACAGATTTTACCTCTTGTGGATTCTACGAACCTAGCATTAGCCTCTAAATCCTTCAAGTTTTTCTTATTGGATATATCCTCACCGAAATTCCTACCATTATTGGACTCTTTTTTCTAGAAATTTTGCTGAACTTTTTTCTTGCGCTGGACCAAACCACGTTCCTACTCTTTGATTACACGGACTTTCCACAGGTTGTTCAGGGATCTTCTCAGATTTAGTCAAAACAATAGGTTTGACATAAGTTGGGTATGAATCTGAGTTGTACCTGTATCTTCCACACTTGAGGCAGATCAAGAATATGCCTTCATATTCCACTATTTTTCTATACCCATCTAGGATATATTCACCTCTCAGCGGTTTAGATAGATCAATCTCAATACATACTCTAGCAAAACGAGCCCTGTCCCCTGTAAATGTATTTCTGTCTACTTTAAGGTCTTTCCCAATCACGATTCCTAGATGGTTGAGGAATGGGAATTCACAGTACTCTTGAGGGATCCCAGGAAGTCGGACCCAGACTGCCACCTTGTGGATGTTAGCTTTGTCTGGATCAAAACATGGTTCCCATTTCCTGGTAGCAATGTAGTGTGACCTAGAATGACCCAAGGTCCAACCGTGATGGCCAGATTGAGATCTTCGAGGCTACTAAACCTCACTGAGAAAAATTTGTTCCCTATATATGCTACCGTAATACTACCAGCTTTAGCCCAGAGAGATTCTAGCTTTTTCTTCATGCATCCAACCCCGATCTTCTTCCCCAAAAGCTTGACTATTATAGCATTTCTCCAACACTGACGCATCCTCGCTCTTGCTTCACTATTGCTCCTTATTTCAGCTGATCCATCCTCCCTGATAATCGTTTGAAAGCCCAATTCTGATATTTCACCCAAGTTTGGGTCCAGTGGTTCCAGATTTGGAGCTTTTTCCTCAACTAACCATGGAATAGTCTCCCATGCTACCCCGTTCTCCTCTCTCGTAACTTCAGCAAAGGATTGTTGTTTAGCTTTCAATGAAGAACCAGCTTGGTAGTCCTTAACCGCTTCCCGCATGCGTACCTCCGTAGGAATTTCCTCCCCACTCTTAGTTCTCTTTGTACTCTTTCTCGCCATTGACAGAGCCTTATCACTATTGACAATCGCTTCCTCCATTGAAAATCCAGCAAAACTTTCATTAAGAAACCCTAGCAGAAGGAGTTTTTTCGCGCGCGTGAAGATACCTGCCTAACCCATTTGTGGAAATATTGTACTTTGGCACACACTTAGGGTTCATTTTTTTTTTACACTCAATATAAATAAGTTATCTATATTGAGCCCAAAACTATCTATATTGAGCCCAAAGTGACATTATTTTTAGGGTAAAAAATGTATTTTTATAATTATAATTTATTCGAATGTTATAATATTCTTTCTCCTTATAAATTTTTTATTTTTCAACCTAAAACAACGTAATTTTTGAAGTGAATGTAGATAATTTATCTAATAGAAACATTAAAAACTCTTTTTAATCATTTAATCCCTTATAATTTTTTTAATCCAAGTCCTTCCTTAATATTATTAGAAACATAACTATTTTATCTTTTTTTAAAGAAAAAATACACATTTTCTCAAAAGAATAACAAGGATTAGCGCTAAAAGAAAAATGAAACTTGGTCGTTAATAGCTATAATCCATCATTTCACAATATAAATAAGAAAAGGGAATTCTCATATGTTATTGCACTTTTTGGCAAACAAACATTATTAATGTAAGAAATTTAATTTGAGGTTCTAATTTTTAGTTCATATTTTATTTACTAAATGAACCTTCTTAATTTTTCCCTAAAACCAAACATTCAAGATAGATTAAAACTCAAAAATTGAGCCAGATGTTATAAATTCTGTATAATATAACAAAAGAAACAATAACTAAGGGCTTCCGGAATTTTAATTGAGCCACCTTTGCCTTAATTGATTTTTTATTTTTTTTTCCTTAGGGCCAGCAAAACTGCATACGAATGGGGAAGATAAGATTGAACCAAGTCAGGTTAATTTGTAATGAAAGAACTATCATTGTAGACACTTCACAAAATTTTCCTGAAACATGTATCCTTAAAGACCCTTGCAAAGCTTGGGGAATAAAATGATATAGAACTTTTTTACAAAGGGTAAATTAGAACTTGTTTGTAGAAAATATTATTTTTCCAATAAGAATGAATACCAATCGGTTATTCCCAAAATAAAAATATAAAAAATGAATAACCATGCTATGCGGCAACTTTTATATTCGCTTGATATGAAAAGAGTGTCTAGTTATGAATGTGAAGGAAAGTTAAAAGGGACATAGTATTGCATATATTAATTAAGGGAAAAGTATTTGTCCTTTTAAATGACACAACTTATGTCATTTTACTCTCACAAAGATGTGAGACTCATACCTTTATATTTTTTTGTCCACACTTTCTCTTCCTTCATCTATCTCTTTTTCTCACTTAAAATGACATAACTTTACATCATTTAAAATAATACACATTTTTCCCATTAATTAAACCTAGGGGTGTTCGCGATCTGGATTGGATCGGTTTTGGAAGAAAAAATCAATTGATCCAATCCCTTCGGTTTAATCATATACTCTTCCATTCGGTTTGGATTTTTTTTTCAAATCCGATTCGATCCAATCCAATTTTTTTCGGTTTGGATTGGATCGATTTTCGATTTTTTGAAAATTCTAAGATTTATTTCATGATTATTATGCCAATAACATCTTTTGTATATATTGACTTTGTAAATTTATTTTTTTTGAAATACAAAAGCATTAGTAAACTATAATATAGTTTTTTTCGGACAATGAGATATGAAATTCTACAAAGATAAAAATTTATTGATGAGATGTGACTAGATTTTTTCTTGGATTTAGTTGACAGATTAATGAGTCTTGAGTTTATAAATTTTTGGGCTATGATTAGGGAAAGATCCAAGTAGGTAAAGGGAAATTAATCAGTTTTGATTGGATCGATTTTCATCAACCCATATAAAATCCGATCAAATCCAATTAAAATTTGCGGGTTTTTTTCGATTTTCAATTTTTCGGTTTTCGTTTTATTTGGTTATCGGTTTTTCATTACGGTTAAAGCGATTTGAATCGGTTTGGATTAGTTGATGAACACCCCTAAATAAACCTACCCGATCAAGCTAAATTGAAACATTTATGTTCAAAAATAAAATTATTCAAAAAGTTCTTTTTATAGTAGATATCAACAGCACGTGATAAGTGTTATTAAAACATGAATAACAGGTTTGGTGCAAATGACATGCACTAATGAAATAACCATAAGGTATATTTTTTTCCTCAAAAGAATGCACAAAAAGCAATAGAATAAATTCGTCGCAAAATATAAAAACTCTCTTACAAAAACGGTATGTGATGAAATTTGCGGGAGAACACAAATTGTTGCTAAATGCTTCCTCGCAAGAATATTTGCGACAGAGATTTGCTGAAACAAAATCCCTTGAAAATTACTGTGGAAAATTTCCCACGCAAAAAACTAAATTTTGTCGCAAACAAAAGACATGACTATAGTATTTTTCTGTTGTTGTCTGCAATGAAAAATACGAGGTAAATTACATTAGCAAATTTTCTAGTAGTGCATCATTTTGGGGCTCTTTGACAAGATCGTGTCTTTATGCTTTTAATCTATCGAATTGGTATCCGATTGGGAGTAATTACCATTCGAGGTTTTTTAAGTGTCGAAATGAGGGCCCAGCAACTCTAAATCATGCCCTTATTCCCCCACGACACTCAATTTTTTTTATTTATGAGTATTGCCTTTGGGAAACTCAAACAGCGTACCAAGTGGCACAACCCTGACTGTTAGAGTCCCCATATAACATTTCATAAAAATAATTTAGCTCTCACTTTTTTACTTTCTACCGAGTCAATCCTTTTCATTGAAACCTCTCTCTCTCTTTCTTCAATTCAATTTCTTCAAATCACTTTCAGTAGGGGTGTCAAAATTGGTTGACACAACACGAATTTGACACGACACGAATATATAAATACGACTTAACTTTCTGGTGTCTCAATCTTGAAAAGAATCATTTCTCATGTATTGAAGAAAGAATCATCAAAGGTACAAATGAAGAAGATAAAATTACGGAAGCTAAAACTATGCTATTTATACACGATTAAAACAGAAACTATGACTGCTAACTAAAACTGCTATAACTACTATGACAGCTAATCAAAAACTGAAATAACTAATCCACTAAAGAGGCACGTGAGCTGAACTACTTGTAGTCACGTGAAGTGAATTCTGCTTCTGTTACATTCCTCTTTTCTGCAGTATTAGAAGATAATACCCCCCACAAGCTGGTCGATGAACATCTCTGAGACCAAGCTTGGAAATAAAAGGAGAAAATTGCTTGGTGGAAAGTGACTTTGTGAAGACATCTGCCAATTGATTTGCAGAGGTAACCAGAAGCAAGTGAATGAGTCCCGATTGAATTTTCTCACGTATAACATGATAGTCGATTTCAATGTGCTTTGTGCGCTCATGAAACGACGGATTGTGAGCAAGGTGAATGGCTGAGATGTTATCACAGTAAACAGCAGCAGCTCTGGGTTTGTAAGCATGGAGATCACAAAGCAAATACTTAATCCATTGGAGTTCACATGTAAGGCTTGCAAGAGCACGGTACACAGCTTCGGATGAAGATCTGGAGACCGTGGATTGTTTCTTTGATTTCCAGGAAATTAGTGATGATCCTAGAAATACACAATAACCACTAACTGATCTGCGTGTGTCCGGGCAACATGCCCAATCGGAGTCAGCAAATCCAGAAAGATGATCAGAAGATGTGGATGAGAAGAATAACCCAAGACTTGGTGCTCCTTTAATATATCTTAGAATCCGATGAGCAGCAGCCATGTGTGTATCAGTTGGCTTGGAAACATATTGGCTTAACTGTTGTACCGAGAAGGTGAGATCAGGTCTGGTAGTTGTTAGATACAAAAGTCGTCCAATTAGCCTTCTGTATGAAGCTTCATCAGTGAGTGCTGTACCAGTATCACAACTTAATTTTGTGGTTGAGTCCATGGGGGTAGAGACAGGTTTGCAAGCCAACATACCTGTGTCTGAGAGAATCTCCAATGCATACTTTCTTTGGTTCAAAACAATGCCTTGCTGAGATCTGGAAATTTCAAGGCCAAGGAAGAACCTTAAATTGCCAAGATCCTTTATTTTGGATTTTTGATCAAGGAACAGCTTCACACGATTGATTTCTGCCATAGTTGTTCCTGCTAACACAATATCATCTACATACACTAAAAGGGCAGTAAATGAAGATGAATTATGTTGTATGAAGAGGGAATGATCAGCATTGGATTGCTTATACCCAATGGATAAAAGTGATGAAGAAAGTTTAGCATTCCATTGTCTACTAGCTTGCTTCAATCCATATAAGGATTTTTGTAAATGACAGACTTGATTAGGCTTTGAACATGACATTCCAGGGGGGAGTTCCATGAAGACTTCCTCATTCAAGTCCCCATGAAGAAAAGCATTGTTGACATCAAGTTGTTCTAGGAACCAATTATTGCTGGCTGCTAGAGAAAGAAGAACCCGAATGGTTGTCAATTTAGCCACTCGACTAAATGTATCAAAATAGTCAATTCCCTCTAGTTGTGTGTAGCCTTTGGCAACAAGCCTGGCCTTGTATCGTTCAATTGTCCCATCAGCTAGGTATTTTATTTTGTAAACCCATTTACATCCTATGGGTTTCTTTCCTTAAGGCAGATCAACAATTTTCCATGTATTGGTCATTTCAAGTGCTTGTAACTCAGCTTGCATGGCCTGCTGCCAATGTGTATGTTTGGCAGCCTGGTTATACGTCTTTGGTTCCACATTAGAAGAAACATTTAAACAGAAATTGGTATATTTAGGAGAACAAGAATCATAAGATAAAACAGAGGAAAGGGGATATAGTGGAGGTTTTGTGTTACCTGATGAAGAAATGGTGACAGCAGCAAGTGATGGATGGGTATAATGGATGTCTTGGAGGTATGTGGGAGTTTTGCGAATTCTGGTTAAGCGTCTTAGGTTTTCATTTTCTGTATGGTCAAGGGAGGATTGTAAATTGGTAATTGAGGTAGTGAGAATGGGATTTTGTGTAGTGTTTGTAAATAAGTCATCAAATATAAGAGAAATATTAGGTTGTTTTTGTGTTTCTGGTTTGGATTGTGAAGATTGTAAGTTGGAAGTAAAAGGAAATGTAAGTTCATAAAAAACTACATTCCTTGACAGAAGAATTTCTCTTGAGGATAGATCATATAGAATATATCCTTTGGTACCTTCTTTGTATCCTAGAAAAACGGTTTTACGGGCTCTTGGTTGGAATTTGGTTCTATGAGATGAAATAGTTGATGCATAACATAAACATCCAAAAGCTTTCAAATGAGTAAGTAGAGGTGTTTTGTTAAAAACAATTTCATAGGGAGTTTTATTCTGCAGAATAGGTGTTGGCAAACGATTAATGATGTATGTGGCATGTGTAATGACATAGGACCACAAATGAATGGGCAGATTAGAGTGAAAAAGGATAGCACGAGCTATATTTAATATATGTTGGTGTTTTCTCTCAACTATCCCATTTTGTTGAGGGGTTTCAATACAAGTTCTTTGATGTAAAATGCCTTTGTTTAGATAAAATTCATTCATCATAAACTCAGCCCCATTATCTGATCTCAAAGTTTTAAGTGATGTATGGAAATGGTTTTCTAGATAGGTAATGAAATTTTGTAGGTGTTTTCTGGTTTCATGTTTATGTTTCATCAAAATTACCCAAGTGAATCGAGAATAGTCATCAACAAGGGTTAAGAAATATTGATGTCCATGAATAGAAATGGTAGAATAGGGTCCCCAAATATCAGCATGCAAAAGTTGAAATGCTGCATTGGTTTTATTTTCACTAGAAAAATGAGGCAATCTCTTCTGTTTTGCAAAATGGCAATGATCACAAGGAGATACATGTGTAAAAGGAATAAAAGGAAAATAAGAAGATACACGTTTTAGTGTAGATTGAGAAGTATGGCCAAGACGTAAATGCCATAGTAATGCAGTATCTGAATTTAGACTGCTTTCTTGATTCTGAATTTTTGTTGTTAAAGCTTGGACCTTCGGTGTATCAAGAATGAAAAGTCCATCACAATGTCTAGCTGTACCAATCTTCATCTTGGTAATTTTCTGGTAAATCAAGCAAAGGTTATCAGTAAATGTTAATGAACAAGGGACAGTATTTACTAATTTTGTAATAGAAATCAAATTTACTTTGAATTCTGGAACAAAAAGAGCATTTTGGAGTGTGAAATGAGGAGACAGGGAAATATTTCCAGCATAATGGGCATATACATATGTCCCATTGGGTAATGATATAGAGATTGGATGAATTTTTGATAAGGTTTGAAAATAAGAATTGGTAGAACTGATATGATCAGTAGCACCACTGTCTAGGATCCATTGTTGAGAATTATTACCTGTTGTATTTAAAGAGCAAACATGGTGTTTGTCTGAGGAGGAATTTACATTGGCTACCAAAGCTTGAGCAAAGTTAGTGGAAGACGCATTGATGCCATTGTTGCCTGAAGTGTTTTGTTGAAGTAATCCAAGAATCTTTTGATACTATTCTTGGATTTGTGCAAGATTCATCTGTTGTGACTCATCATGATGCTGCACATCATCATTTGCCTCAAATTTACTATCGAATTCATGAGCTGAATTATGGGAAATATGATTGACTTGCCCACTGTTTCTATATCCAGGTGGGAAGCCATGTAATTGGTAACAAGTATCAATTGTGTGGTTGTTTTTACCACAATGAGTGCAGGTTTTCTGTGGACGCATATTTGTACCTCTTCCTGTATTTGAGCGCCCTCTGCTTCTGTTGAAAGATCCTCGAAAATTGGTTTGATTGGAAGAGCTGATTAAAGCTCGAGATTCAGGAATGTTTTCAAAAGAAATCCCTGAGTGAAATTGTCGTTATTGTTGTACAACCAGTGAAAAAACTTTATCCATATCTAGAAAAGGATCAAGCATCATAACATTTGATCGAACACCTGCATATTGTTCATTCAATCCCTTTAAAAAACGTATTACAAGATCACGTTCACGATTAGCTCTTACTTGTGTCATAGCCCCACATATACATGTTGGAAGAGGCTTTAAACTCTCAAGTTCATCCCAGAGAGTTCTTATTTGTGTGAAAAACTCTGTAACTGACCTATCTCCTTGTTGAAGACGGTAGATTTCTTCTTGTAAATCGGATATTCGAAATACATCAGATTGAACGTATCTTTTCTTTAAATTTTCTCATACATCAGAGACTTTATCTAACCAAAGGATCGACTGAGCAATCACTTCTGAAATGGAACGATGCAACCATGCCAAAACCATTATGTTACACCTATTCCATATTGAAAAAAGGGGATCATTTTCACCTGGAATCGGTATGCTTCCATCTACAAAGCCGAATTTGTTTTTCGAACGCAAAGCCATGGACATGCCTCTTGCCCATGTATGATAGTTGTTCCCAGATAGAGGTGAAAGAACAAGAACTAAGGCAGGACTTTCACTGGGATGAAGGTAATACGGATTTCCAGGATTTGTAAGAAAATCCATAGCATGATTCTGATTTGCCATGAAAAGATGCAAAAGAGAAACAGAAGAAGGAGTATTGCAGCGAAAAGAAAGAAAGAATGGATCAAGAATGAATACCAGAGCTCAATTGCTCTGATACCATGTTAGCTTTCTGGTGTCTCAATCTTGAAAGAAATCATTTCTCATGTATTGAGGAAAAATCATCAAAGTTACAAATGAAGAAGATGAAGATACAGAAGCTAAAACTATGCTATTTATACACGGTTAAAACAGAACTGCTATAACTACTATGACAGCTAAGTAAAACTGCAATAACTAATTCACTAAAGAGGCACGTGAGCTGAACTGTTTATAGGCACGTGAAGTGAATTAGTTACATTTCTCCTTTCTGTTACATTTCTCTTTTCTGCTTCTGTTACATTTCTCTTTTCTGCAATATTAGAAGATAATAATACGAACACGACACGAATTTTTATTCGTGTTAAAATCTTCAACACTAACACGACACAAATTTTTTGCGGGTTGACACGACACGATACGAATAACACACAAAATAGTGGTTAAAACATTAATTGACAAAAAAAAATTTAAAAAGCGATCGAAAATAAAAAAATTAAAAAAATAATAATAAAAAATTAAAAATAAAATAATTAAAAAAATACGGGTCAACATAAACATGACACGATTTTTTTACGTGTCATTTTTTTCAATACGAACACAACACGAATTTTTTTGCGGTCAACCCAAACACGAATTTTCGTGTCGTGTCGCGGGTCGACCCGCGTGTGAAAACCTATATTGAGAACCGTAACTCTGATCATATCTAATTCTTTAAATCGCAACTAGAGATTTGGGCGACGAAAGCAAACAAAAAATTGGCAAAGAGGTTTTTGATTCAACAGGTTGGTAGTTTTCGTTTTCTGAGGCGCGACTGAAAGGTAAGTAATGTTATTTATTTTCAGATTTAATGTATATTTAGATTTAGCTATGTTTAATTTTATTTAATTTAAATATATCATGATTATTTATTAATGATTGTTTTAATTATTTATTAGATATAATATATTTTATGTTATTATAATATTGATATATATAAGTAGATAGATATATAATAATTATATAATAAATAAATAATTATAAAATTACATAATAACAAAAGGTTGAGTGTTTAGATATTTACAAAATAATTAAATATTTGATAATTAGGTAAGTAGGTAAGTAATCTTTTTTTTTAACTTTACTGCATATTTATAGATATAGTTATGTTTAATTTGATTTAATTTAAATATGTCATGATAATCTCTTAATGTTATGTCATGATAATTTCTTAATGTTATTATAGATATTTGATATGTGTAACTAGATAATTATGTAATTAGATAACTAGATAACATTTACATATATGATATGTGTAATATAGAAAATTATTCTAGATATTACTTATTAGATGCAATATTTTATATTATTATTATTATTATTACTTAGGGATGACATACGATGATTCATTTGAGAGACGTATTCATCTTGGCCCTCATGATAATTATGTATTATTCATGCAATGTACAAATCGTTCAGAGATGGCTTGGATGGAGGATGTGAATTATAAGTTTCTAAATATCAGATGTATGCGACTGATGGGGTTGGACGTTGTTTCCTGAGCCTATTGTACCTTATTTGCACCGTGTCGATTCTCTTGGCGCTGCTCGAATGGACCTAGGTATTTTCATTGCATAAGTGGGTCCCACCTTATTTTTTTTCCACTATTTTGTAGACCTCACTTTTACTATGAGTTATTAGTAGGAGAAAATGTTTTCCGTAAACCCTTTATCTTATAAATTAAAAAGCCTATTTTAAAGACAACTAACTGTCTACTGTTTTTTTATTAAATAAAATAAAAAAGTTTAAGCTTTATCATGATATGTCACATACAAAATCATTTTGTAAATAAAATAAGGGTTTTATGTTTATTATTTTACATAACATAACTTCACTTTCCTACACACACATTAAAGATGTGGGATCCACATGTATTTCTTTCTCTTTCATCATTCCACTTTCTCTCTCCCAATTATTGTGTGTGTTGGAAAACCCCCTTATATCATGTCACATAACATTAATAAAACCCATACAAGAAATAAGGATCCCGTACATTTAATGAACATTTTTAAATTTAGATAAAATATATAAATATTTTTTAAAAAAAGTTTTAAATTATAAAAGAGCCTTGTATAGTTGATTCAAGTAAAACCTAATAACTATATATTTAAACATATAAAATATTTAAAATTATAAAGAAGATATAAATAATTAATTCAAAATAATTTAAATTAAAATAAAGAATATTAAGAATATATTTAAGGAAATTAAGCACTTTTAAGAAGGTAGACTCTAATTTAAGACATAGTAGATAAGGATGAATTCAATTAATTGTATACTTGATAGTATTTGCCTTAATATTGTTTGAAAAAAAAATCTTTAAATTAATTAGAAGAATTATATCTACGGCTACATTAAGATAATGAGTACAAAAATATGAATTGGAAATTGTTAAAGAATACTTAACTTGCACGGAAAAATTATTCCTATGTTTGTAGGTAACTTTAATTTGATATCATAGAGATGTGTTATAAAATAAATAAAAGATACAAGAGAGAATGAAATATGAAATATGAAATAAAATAAAATAAATTGTAGAGAAAGAACAAAGGAAGAACAAGAATGAGTTATTGAAAAATATGAAAATACTACTACATTCTAAATTCACAAAGAACACATTTTTTTTGTATCTCCAAAAAAAAAAACACACATTTTTTACATCTAAAACGTATCTGTGTATAAGACTTTAAACATAACTAACAAAATAATTGCAATTCAACACATTATTAATATGGTGGTTATAAAATATATTAAAGGTCATGGGAAATTAAATAGATGTGAAAAGTCATTCATAGTATTTTATTTTTGATATTATTATTGTTAATTTATCCATATTTGTTCAATAACGTTATTCATTTGTACATTAGCCTTGCTTTGAACTGATAAAAAGTTGTGTGCGTCGTACTCCATATTCTATTTGTAACTGCATGCACAGCAGCAATCTCATCCACAATGCAGGCGTTTGCATCCAGTCACAATCCACCTGTAACCGCAAAGCGCATGCACAGAATGACAGAAGGCACCACCAAGCGCCCACTTTCCGTATCACCGTCGTACAGATTATTAGGTGCGATGGTATTATTTACGCTATATATTATGCGCTTTGTCATTTTCTAAGTTAGCGGATATAATTTTATTTCCGATTATTAAATTATAATCATATAAAGATGGATCAATGATAATAAAGAAAGAGAGAAAAAAGAATCATAATCATTCAAAAGTGAATCAATAAATATAAGAAAATAAATAATCAAGATGACATAATTTTGGATAACAGGAGATAAACTTAAAATTATTTCAAACAACTTGAAAAATGTTTTTCTCATGTATTATTGATAATATATAAGGAAAAAGTGTTTGTCATTTCAAATGACAGAAAGTTATGTCATTTTAAGAGAGATACATACACAGGAAATTTAAATTTTAAATTAAAAAAATTACTCACTTTCTCTCTCCCATGATTTCCGTTTTTCTGTGTCTATCTCTCTTCTAAAATAACATAACTTATGTCATTTAAAATAATAAACACCAAATCCAATATATAATGTAAAATATAAAAATTTGTTTACTTATTTATTTATTAAGTACAATAAGAGTTGGCTTGGCACGTTCTTATTGGTTCATTGTATCTACCCCGGTACTATGCAATATTTTTCGCACCAAAGCAGTGCTGCAAAATGCAAGGTGGAGGAAAGATTGTGTAACTTCATTTTTGTCTTTACCTTTGCCGGTAAAATCATTGCCAATTTTTTTTACTTAATACAATTAATGTTTAATGAATAAAAACGATTAAATATTAAAACTTTAAATAACATATCAACATCTAATTTCATCGGGTCATAATTTTTTTTTTTTAATTACTAATCTCTTCAATTTCAAGTAGAAGTTAATAAGTTCTACATTTAGCGGGGAAAAAAAAATCGGGTACGTTCTCTAATCTCTGGTGCGATACTAATATAGAGAAAGCAAAAAGGAAAAAATAAATAGTTATTTTAGATAAAATTAATATATTTTATTAAATATTTAAATTACAAAAATTATTTCACTTTCTTTCATTATATTTTATGTTTCTCTCATCGTAAATATAATAGTTTTAAAATGATATAAGTTTATATAATTTTAAAGGATTTTATAATTCTCATTCGACATAAGAATTTGAATTTTCCTACACAACCTTCGATTTTCGTACCAACGTGTATCCTACACATATTTTTTCTAATAATATACGGGTCTCACATGTTTTTTGTCTCTACAACATGAGAATTCAATCATCATGTTGAATGAGAAATATAAAACCCAATTTTAAAACAATAAAAAAAAATGCTCTCGCGAAGTAATTTTAATTAGGGTTTTATAAGAGTTATATTGTACGAAAAATGATTGTGTTATGTTATAGAGATTTGTTTTGCGTGCCGGAGTTTTGTTTTTTTTGTTCCTACAAAATATTATAAGTGTAGAAATTTTTCTGTAATTAAATGATAGATGATAAATCCTTTTAATTATTATTATTTTTTTTTTTTCACATTATCTGCAATGACAGGAAACGTACGTACTGCAGAGCCCAAAAGGCACAATCGACGCAGCAGAAATTTTGCTTCTTATACTCTGATTCTCCTTCAGTCTTCAACCACACCCAACATCATTCTAAAAACTAAATAAAAGTGGCCAGCACCGTCGACCACACTCGCTTTGACAACCACATAATGTACACCGTCGACTTTCACGGAAACCAAATCACCGTCACTGTTACGGCCAAAGCTTCCGTCGTCAGAAAGTGGCTCTCATCCACGCTCTTTTTTCGCCGCCGCTACCTCTTCAAAAAACGTCTCGTTGTTGGACTCGGCGTCCAATGGACTCCCGGCGGATACTTTGCAGATCCTCCGGTGGATACTTTGCAGATTTGCGTCGGTAGCCGGTGCCTCATCTTCCAACTTGTTCTCGCCGACCGTGTTCCAATGATCCTCCGGAACTTCCTCTTAAACCGTAACCACACCTTTGTTGGATTTTGGAACCATTCGGATAGGGATAAGCTCGCGTCTTCAAAGCATAGTTTGGAAATGTTCAAGGATCCTATTGATCTGAGGAAGCACGTAGGTGAGGACCTAAGACAGGCTTCCGTAAAGGACATCGTGGAAAACGTTCTTGGCTATGAAGTGGAGCGTGGGACGGAGATAAGCATGAGCGATTGGGGTAAAGTGATTCTTAGCTATGAGCAAGTAAAGTATGCAAGCCTCGATGCTCACTGTGCGTTCCGCATCGGGAAGCTTATACGAGCTTGGAATATATAAGGTAAAACCGATTTAACTCATTACTCATCATGATCCGTTACAACTAACTAGTAACAAACATATAGTACAGTGCTAGCTGTCAACTCTGTCCAAGATCGTGTTTACTGGTAAATCTCATCGATAGAATCATGAAGCTATGGTGTTTTACTGTGATTTGTGATTGAGAGTTTTTTTGGGTGCAATTTTAATTGTTGACGGTGATTGTGAAGCTATATGGTGTTTTGCTTCAATTTTTTTTTTTTTTGGTACAGATATTTTGCTTCATTTCTTTTCCGAGTTTATTCTGTTTGTTCTTGCTTCATTTCTTTTCTGATTTTATTATCTTTTCTCGTTTAACGGTGATTAGATTGTATAGCAGGTATTTCCATATTTTTGTACCTATCGACCTAGGTTTTATAGAGATTATGATCCTACCTTCTGTGTTTCCAAACGTATTCGTGTTTAATTGAGTAAAAATGAAACGAAAATAGGGGAAGAACGAAGAGGTGTACTGACCGTAGTATTTTGCATATCATTAATGTTTAGGTTTTATTAATCTCCTTCCACGTAACATAGTTATCTTATGTGGCAGAGAGAAAATGAGTAGGTCCCACCATTACATGAAAAAAATGGTGAGCGAAAATCGAAGTGAGAGAAAATGAGATAAGTTATCTCATGTAAAAGAAGAATAATATTTCCCTTAATGTTTTTGAGCCAGATTAGGGAACACCAACCATTTTGCAACGCTTGGCCAAAACAATTACCATACTACCACGCCAACAATAAATTTTCCCAAAATACCACATATATTTCGCTACATTGTGTAGCGAAAATGTAGCGAAATATGCTTGCAAATAATTCGCTACACAATGTAACGAATTATGTCACATCAGAATGCACAGTCAGCAAAAATGACACGTGTCAAGCAGGTCGTAATTCGCTACCCTGTGTAGCATATTATGTCCGCAAATTATTTTTTGACACGTGTCGCACTTTTGCGGGAAAAAGCTGACGTGACATAATTCGTCACACTGTGTAACGAATTTCGTCTGCAATATGATCACGTGTCACGAAATTATTGGCCACGAAATTCGCTACCACTGGTAGCGAATTATGACACGTGGCAGTCTGGTAAAAAATACTATTTGCGTGCCATTTGGGTAAAATTTTTGATAAAATGTGGCATTAATTAGTCACCGTTCCCCATATTAGTATCAAAATTTTTTATTTTTTTTGGTGAAAAGATTAGTATCAATTTGCGTATACGATTTCAGTGAAAAAGAAATGATTGTTTGAGGGATTAGTTTTGTATTTTTAAAGAATATAAAATTGAGTTATTTTAATTAAAATTATTGTATTTTATGATGAGAAAAACGTAAATAGGTGTTTTTTACTTTAAATATTAAATAAAAAATACTAATTTTAACTAAAATAATTACTTTTTAAAATGACAAACATTTTTATTTTATTATCATGTTTGCGGTTGATTGGTGTCTATATATTATCCTACATATAATCAAATGTATGGCATCTGGTTTTATTTTTTATTTTTTATTTTTAACACTTCAATTTTATGACTAGATGTGAAATTTTTGAAACATTAAGAAAATAATTATGCAAATATATAATTCTTAATATCTTCTTTTTTCTGAACCCCTATTTGAACAATGTACAACTATCAACTCTCAACAACTTGACAAACGGCGGACTTAGGAAAAAAAAAATTTTATGTCCGTACATTTAG
>JAVKPL010003901.1:0-20892 GCA_032173675.1 Gastrolobium villosum
AAAAGAATGTTAAAGACTTGAGGTAAGTGTCAGGCGATATTACCTAATGTGACTATTGACTACTGGTATAAAGTTGTGACATGATGCTCCATACTCCGTAAAAAGTATTATGTTCCTTACGATAAAAGTATACTGCCAAGAATGTGTCGTGATGGCAATATGATGATGAGGTAAAGTTGTTATGTGGCAGCATAACGTATATGGCAAGTATATAAGCATGCACTTTACATCATACCGCATTTATTTTTACGCTTTGTGTGTGAAAGCATAGCATGGCATGCATGTACCAAGATCATATAAGCCTTGCATTTTAGAATAGTTATGTACAGGACCATGTGTTTGAGCAAGCATCATATAGGCATCCCTAAGGTACTAGGGTATGGGACACTTGGCATCAGTCCGCATAGGCCCACAGTTGGAATCCACCGAGCTCAGGTGCCATGTATAAGATGTCCACTGTGAAGTGCGCGCACGACGGTGCTAAAAGCGCAAAGGAAAGGCGTTATATACGCAATATATATATGATGAAAAGGAAAAAGGAAAAGGAACAAGGATATGTTGAAGTGACTGTTTATGATTTTGTGCCTAGTTAATACTGTTATGTTACTGGTTTTGTTGCCACACTACTGGGATTATTCTCACCCCTTTGGGGCTGCTATTTTCATAAATGGCAGGAGGACGTAAAAGCATTTGAAGGCGTGATGTTTGTTGTTGCTTGCCGATGCCTGGACTTTCACTGTTACTGTTTGATTGATTGGATTACTGTAATGCTTAATACTTTGGTACTCTTGGATGACTGTAGACTTTATCATCTTCTATTTTGCTTTGATCTTTTATGAACAGTGACTGCTTTGGAAACGTTTTGTGAAAAGAATTTTTGAACGTTTTATTAAGTGCTGAATTTTAACAGTTTTACCGGTACTTTACGAGTCATGTTTCAAGGGGCAAACGAACTCCGATTTTCTATTATTTTATATGCACGCGAAGCCCCGAGAATGTACTTTCAAACTGTGCAGGTTTTATTTTTATACGAAACCTGTACGAATTTTAATAGGCTTCGCTTTACAACTGGTTTTCCAGAAAACGGACAGAATTCGCAAGCATCTTGTGCGTTCTGTTTCGTGGGGCTATTCACCTCCGAATCGCGCATAATCTATATGTATGCGATGCCCCGGAAGTCTAGTTTTTCAGAAGCTTGGAATATTTTTTATCGCATCTGAATTCGATTTTATACAGATTTTATAAGACAGCAAGGTCTGCTGCAAAGTATAGAAAATTCAGCAAAGGGTTTTATCCTTGAAATCTTCTATGTTCGATAAACGGTTTCATTTTTCTCAAATTGTTTTATGAGAAGCAAATGTGGATTTTTTAAGTCTCCAAATTAAATATTTGATAAAGTTTTAAAATTTCTGAGCTCCATGCCGCTGCAACTCTAATACGATTTAGCAAACAACCCTCTTGGATGCATACAAGAGTGGGTGTTACAGTACTTTTTCTATCATTTTGAATGATATGGTTTACGGTACTGCTTCTTTAATAAATGGATTGTATGTGTTGGAAATGGGAAATGAAGTGCTCAATATAGACGTGAAACGACCTAGGACGGATAATCAATCTTATCTTTGGCACTGTAGACTAGGGCACATAAATGAAACAAGATTGTCTAGGATGCATAGAGATGGATACCTGGACTCCATGGATTTGGAATCCTATGGACAGTGTGAATATTGTCTAGCTGGGAAAATGATTCGAAAAAAGCCCAAAGGGCTTGAGAGTCATAGGGCTAGTGAGTTATTAGCACTCATTCATACTGATGTTTGTGGCCCAATGTCTATTGAGGCTAGAGGTGGATATTCTTATTTCATTACCTTTACAGATGACAAATCAAGATTTGGGTATATATACCTAATGAGATATAAATCTGAAGCTTTTGAAAAGTTTAAAGAGTTTAGGAATGAAGTGGAGAAACAACGTGGCAAGATGATTAAGACATTAGGATCAGATCGTGGTGATGAATATTTGAGATACGAGTTTTAGGGTTATCTGAGAGAAAATGGAATTCTCTCACAACTTACCGCTCCTTACACACCACACCAAAACGGTGTCTCCGAAAGGAGAAACAGGACCTTGTTAGACATGGTTAGGTCTATGATGAGTGAGACTCAACTTCCAAAATCGTTTTGGGGATATGCCTTAGACACAACGACATACCTTCTAAATAGGGTACCGTCTAAATCTGTTCAGACCACACCATATGAGATATGGAGTGGTAAGAGACCCAACCTGAGTTACCTCAGGGTATGGGGATCGCCAGCTTATGTCAAAACGTTGACATCAGACAAGCTTAGTGCTAAGAGTACTAAATGTCTATTTGTGGGGTATCCTAAAGGTACTAAGGGATACTACTTCTACTCCATGGAAGAACACAAAGTGTTTGTGTCAAAGAATGCTGAGTTCCTTGAGAAGGATTTGATCTCTCAAGGAGGCAGTGGGAGTAAGATTGATCTTAAAGAAGTGCAAGATCCATAAGAACAGATTAAGGAACCCGAGTCTGCTCCGCAGGCGACGTTCTCCAATGGAGAAGTAAACACACAACTCCGTAGATCTACGAGGGTCATCCATCCACCTGAGAGGTACGGGTTTGTGATTGAGAATCAGCAAACTGTTGAGGATGATGAACCAAGTAACTACGAAGAGGCGGTCAAAGATGTTGACTCCTCAAGATGGATTGAAGCCATGGAATCTGAAATGGATTCGATGTATCAGAACAAGGTATGGACCTTGGTTCCTAAACCACAAGGAATAGTTCCTATCGGTAATAAATGGGTCTTTAAAAGAAAGACTGATGCAGATGGCAACGTTCAGACCTACAAAGCTAGGTTGGTGGCGAAAGGGTATCGTCAAAGACAAGGAGTTGACTATGATGAAACTTTCTCACCCGTTGCCATGATCAAATCTATTAGGATCATGCTTGCAATAGCAGCATACCACGACTATGAAATTTGGCAAATGGATGTCAAGACCGCCTTCTTGAATGGGTTCTTGAAGGAGGAAGTGTACATGACAAAACCTGAAGGCTTTGAAATCAAAGATCAGGAGCATATGGTATGCAAACTACAAAGGTCAATATATGGGCTAAAGCAAGCATCAAGGAGTTGGAATATACGTTCTGATGAAGTCGTTAAGAGTAACGGTTTTATCAAGAACGAGGATGAATCTTGTGTTTACAGAAAGGTTAGTGGGCGTAATGTCATCTTCCTAGTGCTCTATGTAGATGGCATATTGCTAATAGGAAATGACATCCCCACATTAAAAATAACGAAATAGTGGCTTTCAGAAAACTTTACCATGAAGGATTTGGGAGAGGCAACCTTTATACTTGGTATAAAGATCTATAGAGATAGATCCAAGAGGCTGCTGGGTTTATCTCAATCCACGTACATTGACAAGATGCTAAAGAGGTTTAGCATGGAAGGGTCGAAAAGGGGTTTTCTTCCTGTCAGTCATGGGGTACACCTATCAAGGGCTATGTGTCCTAAGTCACAGCCTGAGAAGGATCGCATGAGTGGAATTCCATACGCTTCGGCTATTGGATCCATCAAGTATGCCATGATATGTACGAGACCAGATGTCTCATATGCTTTAAGCATTACGAGAAGATACCAGTCAGACCCTGGAGAGGGTCACTGGACGGTAGTCAAAACCATCCTTAAATACTTAAGAAGAACTAAGGATGCGTTTCTGGTCTATGGTGGGGTTAATGAGTTAACAGTGAAAGGGTTCTGTAACATCCCACATAATTAGTAAAATACATAAGTGTATGATGATATAGATGCATGTGTGGAATTCGGATTTTTGGGGTATGTGTGATGGTTTGCGAAATTACATGACCTTATCCTTGGATGAGACTAAGGTAAGTATTTAAATTAAATCATAGGAGGGTGCATATGTAGGCATGTGAAATTTATTAAAATCATATGAGTAATTTGAGTGTGTGTTAGAAGGCTTTTGTGTTTGTTGGACTTGGGAAGTGGGCTAGTGTGTGTGTGGATTTGTTATTTTCAAACTTGTCTTGTTGGACTTTTTCCCTTGTGTTGGCCGATAGCCCAAAGGTTCCTTGGATCAAGCTCTTTCAGCCCAAAGTTAAACCCACACTTATCTCCCCTAAGCCTTGTCCAACAAGGCTGTCTTGTGTAGCAGGAAACACCCACATGTCTAGATGCAGCCTCACTCCTCATTTCATGCGCAAAAGATACTTGAAAGGACTTAGAAAATCTGCCAATTTTCCCCTTGCATGACCGCCACATCACCTTGCATGTGCAACCTTTGATTTCAACTTCATTGCATGGAAGACACATGTACTATTTAGCATTATTTTGGGCTGCATTCTCCCTCATTTAGGCGCACAAGAAGAGGACCTACATCAGATTTTTCTATGACACAAAACTGCTTTGCAACCTTTGATTTCAACTTCATTGCATCAATCTTTGATTTCAACTGCCTAACTTGTTGACTTGGAGAACCACCTTACACCTTCCATCATGAGGCTGAAATGTGCAGATTTCTGCATGCTTTTGGCAGTCCATCATGAACCACATCTGTCCTTGCCTCCACATGCAACCAAAGAAGGATTTTTGGACAGATTGCATGTGCTTTGTGGGGAGGAGAAAGCTGCCAACTCTCTCCACTTCACCTTGTGCGCATGGCTTGGTTGAGTGAGCTGAAAATTCTGACTTGGCAGCACCTTATTCAGATCTGAACTCTCCTCTCCTCACTCCTTGCATGTGCATAGTGTACATTAGAAGCAACCCCTTGCTTGTTTTGACCTTGAGTGCAGTCCCACCTGCACAAGAAACCAGATTTTTGCCACAATGTTCATCATTGCAATCTCCTCCCTTCTCCCTTTAATTGTGCGCACAAGAGAGGGGGCTGTCCTCATTTTACATTCAGCCAAGTTCCTTCCCCTCTCCCTCACACTCTAGCTGAACATTACAAGCACCATTGGAGAAAGAAAAACCTTGGCAACTCTTCTTCCCTCATCTCTCAAACCGTGACCCTAGATACCAAGAGAAGTGTAAGTTTCCTTCTCATTCTATCACTGTCCAGCCTTGTTCCTCAACCTTGAAGCTGTCCAAGTTTGTCCCTCCTCACCATTTATGCGCATAGATCATCTCCTAGGAAGTGTGGACTTGTTGTTGGTAGAACTAGAAAGGTGTGGTGTGTGAGCAAGAAGTGTGTGCTACAAGAGGTAAGCCTTGAACTTAGACCTCTTTCATGGTGTGTAATCATGTGTGTTCTTGAATGTCTCTTTGAATATGTTTTGTTTTGGATTCTTGAATGAGTATGGTAAAGGAATAAGGATGGAGCTATTTTATGAGGATTTGTATGCATGAAAGTCCCATGGTTATGCTTAAGAAATAATGCCACTGTTTTTGTATGAATATGCCACTGTTTTGAAGAGAAATATGCCACTGTTTCCCTATGAATGTGCCACTGTTTTGAGGATAAAATGCTCACTGTTTCGGTTTGATAAGATCACCTATTTGATGCCACTGTTTCTGCACACAATACTCACTGTTTTAGTACCTCACATGCCACTGTTTCTGCATAAAAAGCTCACTGTTTTAGTACATAATGTGCCACTGTTTCTGCTCACTGTTTTAATGCCACATATGTCACTGTTTTGCACCAAAAATACTCACTGTTTAGTACCTAATGAGCCACTGTTTCTGCATAAAATAATCACCATATTGATGTTCAAACACCACTCTTTATACCACTGTTTTGGATGTCCGAAAATCACCAATTATGCCACTGTTTCAATGTTCAAAAATCATCACTTGTGTCACTGTTTTGGATGTTCAAATGTACCATTCATGCCACTGTTTTAATGTTCAAAAACCACTCTCTTTGCCACTGTTTTTGATGTGCAAATATCATCACTAATGTCACTGTTTTAATGATTAAATGTTACCATTCATGCCACTGTTTTGATGCACAAATAACACTACTTATGCCACTGTTTTGAGGTTCAAATGCCATTGATTATGTCACTGTTCTAACATTCAAATGCCACTGTTCTGCCACTGTTTTAAGGTCCAAAATGTCACTGTTTCTGTTTTAAAATGGTCACTGTTTCTGCTGTAAGGTGCTACTGTTTTTCTGCTGTAAAACGTCACTGTTTCTGTCCACTGTTTTAAGTAAAACGTCACTGTTTCTGCCCACTGTTTTTAAGGAACAACTCACTGTTTTCTGTTCACTATTTTAAGAACAAACGTCACTGTTTTCTGCTGTAAAACGCTGCTGTATGCTCACTGTTTTTCTGCTGTAAAACACTGCTGTATGCTCACTGTTTTCCACTGTAAAACACTGCTGTATGCTCACTGTTTCTGCTATAAATCGCCGCTGTAAATGATTGGTTGTAATTGATTTAGGTGCGCTTAAGAAGTGAGATACTTCGCTGCTGTTTGGTATTGTTTAAGGCACGCAAGGTAAGTGTCAGGCGATATTACCTAATGTGACTATTGACTACTAGTATAAAATTGTGACATGATGCTCCATATTCCGTAAAAGTATTATGTTCCTTATGATGAAAGGAAATTGCCAAAAATGTGCCGTGATGGCTATATGATTATGAGGTAAAGACGTTATGTGGCAGCATAACGCATATGAAAAGTATATGTGCCGTGATGGCTATATGAAAGGTATATAAGCATGCACCTTACATCATACCGCATTTTGTACGTTTTGTGTGTGAAAGCATAGCATGGCATGCATGTACCAAGAGCATATAGGTCTTGCTTTTTAGAATAGTTATGTACAGGACCATGTGTTTGAGCAAGCATCATATAGGCATCCCCAAGGTACCGGGGTATGGGACACTTGGCATCAGTCCGCATAGGCCCACAGTTGGAATCCACATGGAGCTCAGGTGCCAAGGTATATTTGATTCCACTGTGAAGTGCGCGCACGACGGTGCTAAAAGCGCAAAGGAAAGGCGTTATATACGCAATATGTGAATATGATGAAAAGGAAAGGCGTTATATGCGCTATATATATGAATATGATGAAAAGGAAAAAGGAAAAGGAACAAGGATTGAAGGAGTGAGTATGAATGAGTATAAAATTGGGTATAAAATTGGAGCATCATGCCATCAGTATGAATGAGTATGAATCAAGATTTGGGTATATATACCTAATGAGATATAAATCTGAAACTTTTGAAAAGTTCAAAGAGTTTAGGAATGAAGTGGAGAAACAGCGTGGCAAGATGATTAAGACATTACGATCAGATCGTGGTGCTGAATATTTGAGCCACGAGTTTCAGGGTTATCTGAGAGAAAATGGAATTCTCTCACAACTTACCGCTCCTTACACACCACACCAAAACGGTGTCTCCGAAAGGATAAACAGGACCTTGTTAGACATGGCTAGGTCTATGATGAGTGAGACTCAACTTCCGAAATCGTTTTGGGGATATGCCTTAGATACAGCGGCATACCTTCTAAATAGGGTACCGTCTAAATCTGTTCAGACCACACCATATGAGATATGGAGTGGTAAAGACCAACCTGAGTTACCTCAGGGTATGGGGATCGCCAGCTTATGTCAAAGCGTTGACATCAGACAAGCTTAGTGCTAAGAGTACTAAATGTCTATTTGTGGGGTATCCTAAAGGTACTAAGGGATACTACTTCTACTCCATGGTAGAACACAAAGTGTTTGTGTCAAGGAATGTTGAGTTCCTTGAGAAGGATTTGATCTCTCAAGGAGGCAGTGGGAGTAAGATTGATCTTGAAGAAGTGCAAGATCCACAAGAACAGATTGTGACATGATGCTCCATATTCATACTGATGGCATGATGCTCCACATGGAGTGAGTATTACCTAATGTGACTATTGACTACTGGTATAAAATTGTGACATGATGCTCCATATTCCGTAAAAGTATTATGTTCCTTATGATGAAAGGAAACTGCCAAAAATGTGCCGTGATGGCTATATGATTATGAGGTAAAGACGTTATGTGGCAGCATAACGCATATGAAAAGTATATGTGCCGTGATGGCTATATGAAAGGTATATAAGCATGCACCTTACATCATACCGCATTTTGTACGTTTTGTGTGTGAAAGCATAGCATGGCATGCATGTACCAAGAGCATATAGGTCTTGCTTTTTAGAATAGTTATGTACAGGACCATGTGTTTGAGCAAGCATCATATAGGCATCCCCAAGGTACCGGGGTATGGGACACTTGGCATCAGTCCGCATAGGCCCACAGTTGGAATCCACATGGAGCTCAGGTGCCAAGGTATATTTGATTCCACTGTGAAGTGCGCGCACGACGGTGCTAAAAGCGCAAAGGAAAGGCGTTATATACGCAATATGTGAATATGATGAAAAGGAAAGGCGTTATATGCGCTATATATATGAATATGATGAAAAGGAAAAAGGAAAAGGAACAAGGATTGAAGGAGTGAGTATGAATGAGTATATATACCCAAATCTTGATTCATACTCATTCATACTGAAGGAACAAGGATTGAAGGAACAAGGATTTATATCTCATGAATGAGTTCTAATAACTCACTAGCCCTGTGACTCTCAAGCCCTATGGGCTTTTGTCGAATCATTTTCCCAGCTAGACAAGATTCACACTGTCCATTGGATTCCAAATACATGGAGTCCAGGTATCCATCTCTATGCATCCCAGACAATCTTGTTTCATTTATGTGCCCTAGTCTACAGTGCCAAAGATAAGATTGATTATCCGTCCTAGGTCGTTTCACATCTATATTGAGCACTTCATTTCCCATTTCCAACATATACAATCCATTTATTAAAGAACCAGTACCATAAACCATATCATTCAAAATGATAGAAAAAGTGCCATCCCTAATATTGAAAGTATAACCATCTTGTTCTAAACAAGAAATTGAAATAATGTTGCTAGAAATATGCGGAACATAAAGACAATTATTCAAATGCAACAAAAAGCCCATAGGCAAAATAAGGTCAGCATCTCCAACTGAATGAGCAGCAACCCTTGCTCCATTACCAACACGGAGATCCACCTCGTTTCTATCCAATCTCCTTGGGCTCCTAAGTACCTGCAACATATTGCAGATATGAGAACCACATCCGGTATCTAATACCCATGAGGTTGGATTAGCATAAGAATAATTTATCTCAATCATGAAAATACCTGAGGCAGAAGCATCACCATGCTTCTTGTCCTTCACATTGTTCGGGTAGTCTGGACAATTCCTCTTCCAGTGGCCTTTCTTGCCACAATGGAAGCACTCAGCATCACCCTTGTCCTTAGGTGCCTTCTTACCCTTCTTCTTGCCCTTCTTCTTCTTGGATTTTCCTTTGGGCTTAAGGGGGTTACCTTTTGCAGGCTCCTTACCTTTTCCCTTGGCCTTGCTAGGCCCACCAATTAAAAGAGCTTGTGTCCTATCCTTCTTGATAGACACTTAAGCTATTGTTAACATGCTTAACAACTCAGGCAAGCTCACTTGCATCCCATGCATATTGTAATTCATGATGAATTGACTGAAGGAAGGTGGAAGTGAGGTGAGGACTAAGTCATTACTTAGCTCGGCATCCATGATGAAGCCTAGGTTTCCTAGCTTCTCAATCAGCCCGATCATCTTCAGAACATGGCTGCCAACAGACATGCTCTCAGTCATCCTACAAGAGAATAGTTCTCTTGAGGCGTCATACCTCTCATGCCTGCCTTTAATATTATACAACTCCTTGAGATGTACGATAATAGAGGGAGCATCCACATGCTCATGCTGCTTTTGCAGTTCAGGCGACATGGATGCCAACATGATGCATACTGCCATCACATTGTCATTCAAGTGCTGTTGGTGGGTTACGAAATCAAATTCCGCAAACCCTTCTTCCCCTTCCCGTGGAGCTACGGGTATTACAGCATCTAAAACGTAGGCAATCTTTTCGGCCCTTAGAACTATTCTTAGGTTCCGATACCAGTCATAAAATTTGAACCGGTCAGTTTATTCGTATCGAGTATTGAACGCAGTGACAGCGGATTAGTCATACTATAAGCTGAAAAGGATGTAAAGATAGTTTTAGTTAATAAACGGTTATGTAGTTAAAAGCAAATTATTAAAGACTTGAAATAATTTGCCCCTCCCACTATTTTATCTAAGTCAATGACCCTTCCTTTTGACTTAGGGTTAATCTACTTTAGATTTTACCTTAGTGGGATTAAGAGTGCGATTATTTATTTCAATCTCCGTCTGAGACCGCAAGATTAATTTAAATAATGGGTTGATCTTTATCAACAGTATCTCATACCCTCTCTTAACATTAGGTCGACAACTCTTTGTCACTTAGTGGTGCATCTCATGCAACCAACCTAGCACCATTACCCTAAGCACATAAGCCCGGCTGTGCCTGCAACTTATGTCTTAGTTAAGCATTAAACCAGCACCCTAAGTGTCTTACACTTCAAACACTACTATAGCCCAACGAAATAGTGGGTCCCAACTGAGTTGTGGAGCACCACTATGTAGAAGAGTTTTGAGTAGCATTGGTGGTGGGAGGTAATCATATGCTTAATTATTTATTCCTTTTAAGGGTTCCTTTTATCTTGGGGTTAATTAGGTCCCATCAAACGCATATTGTAAGTTATCATGCTAGTCGTTACCTATGTCAAACATCTATCGGTATACACTAGTCGGAATCGGACAAACATAATAACCATACAAAACGCGGTTTGCCCAATTTATGCATACTAGACGTTCTAATCATACATGCATATAAACAGTTTATATTGAGATAGCCATGGTGCTCGTGCTTTTGTCCTTTTTGCTTCTTTAAGCAACGGCCGCTTGTCGTCTATACGCCACTAGCCTATTTCTCTAATTACAAATAATTAAAGAAACTCCATAACATCTTTGGAGGGGCAAAATTACAAAATTTAAATTACAAATACACTTGTAAATTAAAAGGCGCGATTACACATTAATTTAAAATTCAAAATTCAAATTCGGGCACCATGACCATCCCCTTCCTGTTTATACCTGAAAAGTTCAAAACTTGCAAACACAAACATTATATTATCACATAACATTTTCACATGTATTTTGACATTTAACATTTAAACATCAAAATAACATCAAGATTCATAATCTTAAATCTCTCATTGGCCGAATAAAAAAAAACAATTTTAATTCAAATTTTGTTAATTCTTTCTAAAAGAAAACAAAATTAAACCATGCATGTAGCCATAAACCCCTTCATGGCCGAATCATATAGGTGACTATATGATAAATTTTGTCACAAAATTTCATGCATATAAACATGACACAATTCATGGAGAAAAATAAGAAATCATTCAAGGTACTCTTAGTACCCTCCATGGCCGAATCTACCCTTTCAAAAAGGGTGTTCCTTTTAAAACTTTCATAAAGAAAAAGAAACTAAACCATGATGCATAATGTTTTATGAACACAGAATCAAAGTTACATGTTCATAAAAACAAAAACTTTAACACTTTAAAGGATTTGTGATTCAAAATCCATATGCAGAATTTAAACTTTAACCATTTAAAGATTTTTGACCGTGAAAAACTCCTTTCACAAACAAGGTACCATCACCCGCCGATGGTAAAGCAACCGGGCTCTGATACCACTTGAAAGTAAACTGGCCTTTGAAGGCCGATGCATGTAAGGTGTAAAACAAATTTTTTACTGCGGAACATACATGCACACAAAGGTTCATGCTTTAAGACAACATGATGTTACCTTGTTTTTGGCCTGATCAGTCAGGGAGATCAGATGTCAGGCTTGAAGGGTTCAAACCCTCTAATGGTGATCCACACCACCGTTCGTCAATGATGCAAGAACCCTTTCTTGAAAGCCACCAGATGAACACCACAGTGAGGCTTGCTATGCGCACAAGTGGTGAAGGTGGAGGCTAGGTATTCTGTTTGAAAAGGTGTAGTGAACTACCCTACAGAATGGTGCATAGATGGAGGAGAGTTGGCTAGGTTTTTTCAAAACCCTAAGGTGAGGAACAAGTGTTATGCGCACACTTGGAGAGGAGGAGAGATTTTAAATCATTCAAAATGAAAACCAACTTTCAAACTCTTTTGAAGTTTGCGCATGGAACAGGGAGGATAAGGTGGAGCTGTTGCAAAACCAATTTTGCCAACAACCTCCAATCTTATCCACATGAAATTAAGTTCAAAATAATTTAAACTTAAATTAATAAACTATCATATAGTATACACTTTTCATGCGCATAATTCAGCCCTAGAAGGGGTCCAAATATATTGAGTAGTTGCATTCAAAATTTGAATCAACTCACCCACTGATTCCCTCAACCACCAAATCTGAATGGAGCTTTGTTTTAAGTGATAAGATGACATCCTTATCACTTAAACTTTCGCACCAAACAGCCCAAGGAAGTGTTCCAAAGATGCTTCTTGATCCAAGGAATATGCTCCAATAAGATCCTGTCTTATCCTTTTGTTATGAAACAACTTTTCAAAGCCAATTCAAATTCGAATTCAAACACTTGAATTCAAATGTTGAAACATTCAAATTCAAAATTCAAAATTCAAAATTTCAAATTTCAAATTCAAAATTCGAATTCCAAAATTCAAATTCCAAATTCAAATTTCAAAATTCAAATTTCCAATTTCAAATTTCAAATTCAAAATTCGAATTTCGAAATTCAAATTCCAAATTCAAATTTCAAAATTCAAATTTCAAATTCAAAATTCGAAATTCAAATATTTGATTATTAATTTAACTAATTAAATTAATTAGTAATGGCTTGGACTATCCAAGCACATTACTAAGCTCCATGCACCACCCACCCTATTAGGTGGGCTTCCAAACAGCTTCTTGGGCTAACAACCATTATTAAGCCCAATACCTTTAAAGCTAGTCCATCATGACTACAAGGTGTTAGTGTGTGACCCATTAGGTCCAACTTAGCTTCTGACATAACTGGGCTTGGGCCCAACAAGCCCATAACCCAATTAATGACAACACAGAGCACTAGCAATGCTTTGTTGCCCCTAAACTAGTCAGATTAATGACTTGATCATCCTATTGCACATATTTGGTTACCGTATGTATTTCCCTTCGTCTCAGTTATCTTCCCATTAACCTAGGGTAAGGAAATGTATCAACCCCTGCGGTTTAGGGTAAGCTTTATTCGAAATAGAGAATCTTCAATTTACTGACTCTAAAGGCAGATCATCTCATGATCTCTTTTACTATGCATAGATTCCCGAGTCCCTGTAAATGTCATCCCGATTTCTCCGGTTTACATATAACCTAATCTCTCACAGAGATTTGACGAATTCCTTCAGCTTATTACCCTAGCCCTGTGCCCTTTAAGGACACGCCCAACAGTATACCTATGAGTCTCCATGTTTCAGGCAGACGAGGCATACAATCAAAACATGCCTTCAAGAACACAGTCTAGGTAATAACTTCTGGTTTGAGGAAAGACATACCCAAACATAAAGAGATTACTCTAATGACACTATCTGTGAGATTTCCTCATAGAGTCTCTTTTTGGGTCTGTTCAGTGCGAGCTATACTCTTATAGGTCCACCCACGACTTTAGCTAAGATATCTCCATATCTGCAGCTCATGAGGTCTTTACCTTGTATCCATATACAAGTAGATAAGTCGTACTAGTCTTACTCGAGATCACTGATCCCCAAACTCAGTGTCTCTAGACTAGGAACATATAATTAGGAATAGACATGCAATATCCTTGAATTCTCATGATCGTGATCTCATCACAGATACTCAAGAGATACCTGTTCTATTCCAAGGGGTTTATCCAGTTCATATAATATTAACAATAATATCGAGACATAATATGAAACTGAATAAATAGTGCTTTCATTTATTTGCGACAAACAAAGTTCTACATCTAGTGTCCTTTATTTAATCAAAAGATTGTCTCTAGGACACCCATATACTAACAAGCTCCCACTTGGCCTAGAGCCAATCAGACCTAAGTTGTATACCTAAAGCCACATAATCACTATCATGTTTTCTCTAAGAAACAGCCTTAGTCAGAGAATCGGCCAGGTTTTTAACTGTGGGAATATAATCCATCTTTACACCCATTCTATCATTGATTACTCTAATTAGGAGATATCTGCGGAGCACATGTTTAGATCTTTGATGAGACCTAGGTTCCATTGACTGCATAATGGCTCCAATGTTGTCGCAAAGCAACTGTATGGGCTCATCCACGCTTGGAACCACCCTTAGTTCAGAAATGAACTTCCTTGATCCACACGGCCTCCTAAGCCGCTTCCGAAGCAGCTATGTATTCAGCTTCTGTCATTAAATCTGCTTTAGTATCCTGCTTGGAACTCTTCCAATATACTATCCCACCATTTAAGGTGAATACGAACACTAATTGTGACTTACAGTCATCTTTGTCACTCTGAAAGCTGGCATTAGTGAACCCTTTCACTGTTAACTCATTAACCCCAGCATAGACCAGAAATACATCCTTAGTTCTTCTTAAGTATTTAAGGATGGTTTTGACTGCCGTCCAGTGATCCTCTCTAGGGTCTGACTGGTATTTGCTCATAATTCTTAAAGCATATGAGACATCTGGTCTCGTACATATCATGGCATACATGATGGATCCAATAGCCGAAGCGTATGGAATTCCACTCATGCAATCCTTCTCAGGCTGTGACTTAGGACACATAGCCCTTGATAGGTGTACCCCATGACTGACAGGAAGAAAACCCCTTTTCGACCCTTCCATGCTAAACCTCTTTAGCATCTTGTCAACGTACGTGGATTGAGATAAACCTAGCAGCCTCTAGGATCTATCTCTATAGATCTTTATACCAAGTATAAAGGCTGCCTCTCCTAAATCCTTCATGGTAAAGTTTTCTGAAAGCCACTCTTTCGTTATTTTTAATGTGGGGATGTCATTTCCTATTAGCAATATGTCATCTACATAAAGCACTAGGAGACGACATTACTCCCACTAACCTTTCTGTAAACACAAGGTTCATCCTCGTTCTTGATAAAACCGTTACTCTTAACGACTTCATCAAAACGTATATTCCAACTCCTTGATGCTTGCTTTAGCCCATATATTGACCTTTGTAGTTTGCATACCATATGCTCCTGATCTTTGTTTTCAAAGCCTTCAGGTTGTGTCATGTACACTTCCTCCTTCAAGAACCCATTCAAGAAGGCGGTCTTGACATCCATTTGCCAAATTTCATAGTCGTGGTATGCTGCTATTGCAAGCATGATCCTAATAGATTTGATCATGGCAACTGGTGAGAAAGTTTCATCATAGTCAACTCCTTGTCTTTGACGATACCCTTTCGCCACCAACCTAGCTTTGTAGGTCTGAACGTTGCCATCTGCATCAGTCTTTCTTTTAAAGACCCATTTATTACCGATAGGAACTATTCCTTGCGGTTTAGGAACCAAGGTCCATACCTTGTTCTGATACATCGAATCCATTTCAGATTCCATGGCTTCAAGCCATCTTGAGGAGTCAACATCTTTGACCGCCTCCTCGTAGTTACTTGGTTCATCATCCTCAACAGTTTGCTGATTCTCAATCACAAACCCGTACCTCTCAGGTGGATGGATGACCCTCGTAGATCTACGGAGTTGTGTGTTTACTTCTCCATTGGAGAACGTCGCCTGCGGAGCAGACTCGGGTTCCTCAATCTGTTCTTGTGGATCTTGCACTTCTTCAAGATCAATCTTACTCCCACTGCCTCCTTGAGAGATCAAATCCTTCTCAAGGAACTCAGCATTCTTTGACACAAACACTTTGTGTTCTACCATGGAGTAGAAGTAGTATCCCTTAGTACCTTTAGGATACCCCACAAATAGACATTTAGTACTCTTAGCACTAAGCTTGTCTGATGTCAACGCTTTGACATAAGCTGGCGATCCCCATACCCTGAGGTCTCTTACCACTCCATATCTCATATGGTGTGGTCTGAACAGATTTAGACGGTACCCTATTTAGAAGGTATGCTGCTGTGTCTAAGGCATATCCCCAAAACGATTTCGGAAGTTGAGTCTCACTCATCATAGACCTAGCCATGTCTAACAAGGTCCTGTTTATCCTTTCGGAGACACCGTTTTGGTGTGGTGTGTAAGGAGCGGTAAGTTGTGAGAGAATTCCATTTTCTCTCAGATAACCCTGAAACTCGTGGCTCAAATATTCAGCACCACGATCTGATCGTAATGTCTTAATCATCTTGCCACGCTGTTTCTCCACTTCATTCCTAAACTCTTTGAACTTTTCAAAAGTTTCAGATTTATATCTCATTAGGTATATATACCCAAATCTTGATTTGTCATCTGTAAAGGTAATGAAATAAGAATATCCACCTCTAGCCTCAATAGACATTGGGCCACATACATCAGTATGAATGAGTTCTAATAACTCACTAGCCCTGTGACTCTCAAGCCCTATGGGCTTTTGTCGAATCATTTTCCCAGCTAGACAAGATTCACACTGTCCATTGGATTCCAAATACATGGAGTCCAGGTATCCATCTCTATGCATCCCAGACAATCTTGTTTCATTTATGTGCCCTAGTCTACAGTGCCAAAGATAAGATTGATTATCCGTCCTAGGTCGTTTCACATCTATATTGAGCACTTCATTTCCCATTTCCAACATATACAATCCATTTATTAAAGAAGCAGTACCATAAACCATATCATTCAAAATGATAGAAAAAGTGCCATCCCTAATATTGAAAGTATAACCATCTTGTTCTAAACAAGAAATTGAAATAATGTTGCTAGAAATATGCGGAACATAAAGACAATTATTCAAATGCAATAAAAAGCCCGTAGGCAAAATAAGGTCAGCATCTCCAACTGAATGAGCAGCAACCCTTGCTCCATTACCAACACGGAGATCCACCTCGTTTCTATCCAATCTCCTTGGGCTCCTAAGTACCTGCAACATATTGCAGATATGAGAACCACATCCGGTATCTAATACCCATGAGGTTGGATTAGCATAAGAATAATTTATCTCAATCATGAAAATACCTGAGGCAGAAGCATCACCATGCTTCTTGTCCTTCACATTGTTCAGGTAGTCTGGACAATTCCTCTTCCAGTGGCCTTTCTTGCCACAATGGAAGCACTCAGCATCACCCTTGTCCTTAGGTGCCTTCTTACCCTTCTTCTTGCCCTTCTTCTTCTTGGATTTTCCTTTGGGCTTAAGGGGGTCACCTTTTGCAGGCTCCTTACCTTTTCCCTTGGCCTTGCTAGGCCCACCAATTAAAAGAGCTTGTGTCCTATCCTTCTTGATAGACACTTAAGCTATTGTTAACATGCTTAACAACTCAGGCAAGCTCACTTGCATCCCATGCATATTGTAATTCATGATGAATTGACTGAAGGAAGGTGGAAGTGAGGTGAGGACTAAGTCATTACTTAGCTCGGCATCCATGATGAAGCCTAGGTTTCCTAGCTTCTCAATCAGCCCGATCATCTTCAGAACATGGCTGCCAACAGACATGCTCTCAGTCATCCTACAAGAGAATAGTTCTCTTGAGGCGTCATACCTCTCATGCCTGCCTTTAATATTATACAACTCCTTGAGATGTACGATAATAGAGGGAGCATCCATATGCTCATGCTGCTTTTGCAGTTCAGGCGACATGGATGCCAACATGATGCATACTGCCATCACATTGTCATTCAAGTGCTGTTGGTGGGTTACGAAATCAAATTCCGCAAACCCTTCTTCCCCTTCCCGTGGAGCTACGGGTATTACAGCATCTAAAACGTAGGCAATCTTTTCGGCCCTTAGAACTATTCTTAGGTTCCGATACCAGTCCATAAAATTTGAACCGGTCAGTTTATTCGTATCGAGTATTGAACGCAGTGACAGCGGATTAGTCATACTATAAGCTGAAAAGGATGTAAAGATAGTTTTAGTTAATAAACGGTTATGTAGTTAAAAGCAAATTATTAAAGACTTGAAATAATTTGCCCCTCCCACTATTTTATCTAAGTCAATGACCCTTCCTTTTGACTTAGGGTTAATCTACTTTAGATTTTACCTTAGTGGGATTAAGAGTGCGATTATTTATTTCAATCTCCGTCTGAGACCGCAAGATTAATTTAAATAATGGGTTGATCTTTATCAACAGTATCTCATACCCTCTCTTAACATTAGGTCGACAACTCTTTGTCACTTAGTGGTGCATCTCATGCAACCAACCTAGCACCATTACCCTAAGCACATAAGCCCGGCTGTGCCTGCAACTTATGTCTTAGTTAAGCATTAAACCAGCACCCTAAGTGTCTTACACTTCAAACACTACTATAGCCCAACGAAATAGTGGGTCCCAACTGAGTTGTGGAGCACCACTATGTAGAAGAGTTTTGAGTAGCATTGGTGGTGGGAGGTAATCATATGCTTAATTATTTATTCCTTTTAAGGGTTCCTTTTATCTTGGGGTTAATTAGGTCCCATCAAACGCATATTGTAAGTTATCATGCTAGTCGTTACCTATGTCAAACATCTATCGGTATACACTAGTCGGAATCGGACAAACATAATAACCATACAAAACGCGGTTTGCCCAATTTATGCATACTAGACGTTCTAATCATACATGCATATAAACAGTTTATATTGAGATAGCCATGGTGCTCGTGCTTTTGTCCTTTTTGCTTCTTTAAGCAACGGCCGCTTGTCGTCTATACGCCACTAGCCTATTTCTCTAATTACAAATAATTAAAGAAACTCCATAACATCTTTGGAGGGGCAAAATTACAAAATTTAAATTACAAATACACTTGTAAATTAAAAGGCGCGATTACACATTAATTTAAAATTCAAAATTCAAATTCGGGCACCATGACCATCCCCTTCCTGTTTATACCTGAAAAGTTCAAAACTTGCAAACACAAACATTATATTATCACATAACATTTTCACATGTATTTTGACATTTAACATTTAAACATCAAAATAACATCAAGATTCATAATCTTAAATCTCTCATTGGCCGAATAAAAAAAAACAATTTTAATTCAAATTTTGTTAATTCTTTCTAAAAGAAAACAAAATTAAACCATGCATGTAGCCATAAACCCCTTCATGGCCGAATCATATAGGTGACTATATGATAAATTTTGTCACAAAATTTCATGCATATAAACATGACACAATTCATGGAGAAAAATAAGAAATCATTCAAGGTACTCTTAGTACCCTCCATGGCCGAATCTACCCTTTCAAAAAGGGTGTTCCTTTTAAAACTTTCATAAAGAAAAAGAAACTAAACCATGATGCATAATGTTTTATGAACACAGAATCAAAGTTACATGTTCATAAAAACAAAAACTTTAACACTTTAAAGGATTTGTGATTCAAAATCCATATGCAGAATTTAAACTTTAACCATTTAAAGATTTTTGACCGTGAAAAACTCCTTTCACAAACAAGGTACCATCACCCGCCGATGGTAAAGCAACCGGGCTCTGATACCACTTGAAAGTAAACTGGCCTTTGAAGGCCGATGCATGTAAGGTGTAAAACAAAATTTTTACTGCGGAACATACATGCACACAAAGGTTCATGCTTTAAGACAACATGATGTTACCTTGTTTTTGGCCTGATCAGTCAGGGAGATCAGATGTCAGGCTTGAAGGGTTCAAACCCTCTAATGGTGATCCACACCACCGTTCGTCAATGATGCAAGAACCCTTTCTTGAAAGCCACCAGATGAACACCACAGTGAGGCTTGCTATGCGCACAAGTGGTGAAGGTGGAGGCTAGGTATTCTGTTTGAAAAGGTGTAGTGAACTACCCTACAGAATGGTGCATAGATGGAGGAGAGTTGGCTAGGTTTTTTCAAAACCCTAAGGTGAGGAACAAGTGTTATGCGCACACTTGGAGAGGAGGAGAGATTTTAAATCATTCAAAATGAAAACCAACTTTCAAACTCTTTTGAAGTTTGCGCATGGAACAGGGAGGATAAGGTGGAGCTGTTGCAAAACCAATTTTGCCAACAACCTCCAATCTTATCCACATGAAATTAAGTTCAAAATAATTTAAACTTAAATTAATAAACTATCATATAGTATACACTTTTCATGCGCATAATTCAGCCCTAGAAGGGGTCCAAATATATTGAGTAGTTGCATTCAAAATTTGAATCAACTCACCCACTGATTCCCTCAACCACCAAATCTGAATGGAGCTTTGTTTTAAGTGATAAGATGACATCCTTATCACTTAAACTTTCGCACCAAACAGCCCAAGGAAGTGTTCCAAAGATGCTTCTTGATCCAAGGAATATGCTCCAATAAGATCCTGTCTTATCCTTTTGTTATGAAACAACTTTTCAAAGCCAATTCAAATTCGAATTCAAACACTTGAATTCAAATGTTCAAACATTCAAATTCAAAATTCAAAATTCAAAATTTCAAATTTCAAATTCAAAATTCGAATTCCAAAATTCAAATTCCAAATTCAAATTTCAAAATTCAAATTTCCAATTTCAAATTTCAAATTCAAAATTCGAATTTCGAAATTCAAATTCCAAATTCAAATTTCAAAATTCAAAATTCAAAATTCAAATTCAAATTTCAAAATTCAAATTTCCAATTTCAAATTTCAAATTCAAAATTCGAATTTCGAAATTCAAATTCCAAATTCAAATTTCAAAATTCAAATTTCAAATTCAAAATTCGAAATTCAAATATTTGATTATTAATTTAACTAATTAAATTAATTAGTAATGGCTTGGACTATCCAAGCACATTACTAAGCTCCATGCACCACCCACCCTATTAGGTGGGCTTCCAAACAGCTTCTTGGGCTAACAACCATTATTAAGCCCAAT
>JAVKPL010003902.1:0-21163 GCA_032173675.1 Gastrolobium villosum
ACAACTTCTTCTTCACGTGTATTTGTTAAGATTATCTTCCAGGTACTGATGTCAAACTCTAATCTTCCTCTATTTGTTTCTCCATGTGCTTCCATTATTATTTCAACAAGTTTACATTACCTGTTTTAGAAAAATACCCAAGAAATTTTTTTTGGGCCATTATTGCTTAAAATGTGGTTGAAGTAATTTTGTATCTTAAAGAAACCACCACAGCAGAACAATGTAAGAACTAAGAAGAGGTGAGGAACTGATTTTGAGCAAGCTCCATACATTAGACATAAGCAGTTATACAGAGAGAGAGAGAGCCTAATGCTGCCTATAAAACCGTTACACATCATTAGTATTAATTCTGTTTTGTACTGCAGTCCAAGTAAAAGACTAGGAGCTTTGGATTTCCGCAAGGTTTTATTAGGAAGAAAAGTAGCTATATTTAGAGAATGAGTGAGGAATTGCTAGATTTTCTATGCCACTAGGAAATTTGACTACTATGGTTTTCCTTAAAATATAATTGGTAGTGATTATGTGAGGATGTGATTACGTAGCCATAAAAATTTGCAGCATGATGTGATGTCTTTATTTTGCTTGTCACCATTGCCTAACATTTTCTATTTTGTTGTGTGATATCGCCTATGGGATGTACTGATCTGATAATTTATGCCTGCTCTCTCTCTATGTGGAAGATGTTGATGTCAACTTACATTGCTACAGGAATTATCGGAGCATCTTGGTATTCAGCTGCTGAATGAGCGATTAAATGATCCTACAATGCAGGACTCTTTTGAGTCCATATTTCCAAAAGATAACCCAAAAAACACACGGTTCTCCATTAACTTCTTCGTACGCATTGGACTTGGTGGTCTTGCTGCTAACCTACGTGAGTATTTGAAGAATATGCCACGTCTTATCATGCAACAACAGAAACAAGATGAAAGTGACTTTGACAGAAGACAAAGCAAGAGGAGGAGAAAGTGAAGCAATTTTATGATATTGTCGAAGGCTCTTCTTGCATACACAAAATTGTTATTGAGTGTACATGATTTCATCTGTAAATCACTTTCCCATTTTTTTGATTTCATCTGTAAATCACTTTCCCTTTTTTGTATTGTGAAAGGGGAAAGTGAGCTCATCTGGTTGACAGATGTTGAGCTTGTTTTCTGGATAGTGGTTCTGCTTGGAATGTCTTATCTGGATTTGTTTAATTTGTTCTTAAAATCATATTTTTCTTTAAACTCTAGCTCCGGCTTTGAAATTTCGTATTAAGTATTACAGTAGAACCTTAATGCAGTATACTACCAAATTAAAGGTTCGAACGCACAAATTTACAACCAAAAGGAGTAATATAGATTTTTTTTTAAAGAAAGAAAGGAAGAACATATAATCTAAAGAAGAACATATAATCTAACATGAAAAGAACGTACACATTTACCTTCCCTTTCACCTGGTTATGTTAACAAATCTGAAACCACTCCATCTTACAGTTTGTTATGCAAAATGCATGTCTTGGATCATTGGCACAATCTTCATTCTGTCAATTTATAAAGTTTTATTCCTTGGACTCAAAATGAGATATTATTGATATACTGCGGGTTTTTGGTGACAAATCTTTAGTTGCTGCAGAATACTTTAGATCTGGGGCTGATAAGATTTTCATTGGAAGTTATGCAGTTTATGCTACAGAAAAATATTTAAGAACTGGAGTATGGAATTTAAGCCATTGCTTGATGCTATTAATATGCATTAATATAGGTGTCTCTTGTGATGTTTCTATGGCTGTTTCATTTAGGTAAAGACTGGGAAGACCAGTTTAGAGCAGATATCAAGAGTTTATGAGAATCAGGTAAGCTAACAGTTGATAGTCTGCTCTTTTTTCTTATTTGTATACCGATAAGTGCTTGAGACTCCCTAAACATGCATGTAACCTTTGACCTTTTATTTTACCCCTATTCATAAAATAAATTATCTAAATTATTACCATGTTCTCTCAAAGTAATGTGTGATTTTGTTTATCAAATTTCTAAACAATTACTAAATGATAATTATTTAATGGTGAGATATTAAACAAGTTTGGCTTATTACATTTACTTTCTCTTAATTATAATGGTATTTTAATACATTGAATGTAATATGTGATTACAATATGTTTTATAAAAGAAAATGTGATTACAAATTTACAATATGTTTTATAAAAGAAAATGTGATTACCCATGCTCTCATGTCTAGAAGATAGTACTTTGTTACATAATTCACTAAATTCAAATTGGATGTAGGCAAGCCCATCTCTGGTCGGGAAATATTAATATTTGGTTAAGATGTCTTCTTATTGATTGAAGAATAGATTAACTTATGTAAATCCAAACTGGATGAGGACTGGCCAATTATTCTTCAATAAATGGTTCATCACCGTGTGTGTGTGTGTGATGCATGGATGGATTCAATCGTCTATATAAGAAAATAAAATAAAAAAATTCACTCCCCATTAAATCCGATTGGCGAAGGTGGGGTGGAGATAATCCTTGAACGCAACCTTACCCTTATATAATTGCAAAGAAACTATTTCCTGAATTCGAACCCATGCCTTTTTAGTCATGAAAGAACAGTTTTTACCACTGCTCCAGTTCGTCCCCTTTATGGATTGAATCGTCTATATACCAATTAATTTTCAATTTGCAGGCTGTGGTTGTCAGTATTGATCCTCGCAGAGTGTACATAAAGGATCCTCTCTTTGCATTTCTCATCTCTCTGAAAATTCAGAATCAAGTTAGAGTTAGCTCATAGATAAAACTCAAAACAAGTATGTAGTAATAGGGTATTTAAAATTAAATTATTTTAAAAATACAAAAATATTAATTAATATTACCCACATATAAAATTTCTAACATTCTCTCACTTGGGTTATATTAATCAATCTATTTTATTTTAATCTTGTAAAGAATGAACATGAGGATGAGTTGCTAAAACGACGCCGTAAGTCATATTGCAAAGGAACATGACATAGAAGTGAACAACAGTGTACAACGTTGTGAAGCATCAGCAACAACAATGGAGGCGCCGCCATTCGCTTCTTCTGCTTCGTCTTCCTCTCTCCTTTTTCTTCGCAAAAAACCACTATCATTCACAAGATCCTCTCATTTTGGCAATATCAAGTACTCAAGTTCGTGCCTCCTCTTCTCAGGATTCTGGTTTGTTCTCTCTTTCTGGAAACACCCTTTTGAAAATCTCTCTTCTTTTCTTTTCTTTTTTTATTGTTGGGTTTTGGTTTTGTTTCACAACCTCTCATTTTCTCTTCTGTTTCGTGATTTTTAGTTGTGACTTTGCTTGATTATGGTGCTGGCAATGTTCGAAGTGTAAGGAATGCTATCAGACACCTCGGGTTTGACATCAAAGATGTAAGCTTTTTACACAATTTCTTAACGGGGTTGCTTTTGGTGGTGCGTATTGAATCTGAAACAACTTTGTTACTAGGTGCAAACTCCTCAAGACATTTTGAATGCTAGCCGCCTAATCTTTCCAGGTGTTGGAGCATTTGCACCTGCCATGGAGGTGTTAAGCAAAACTGGGTATTTTTTTAACTGGTTTCTTATTTTTAAATCTTTTTCTATGATGATATAGTAGAAGTAGTAGTAGTACTACTCCTAGTACTATGCTTGTTGTGGTGGGATATTTCTACTGGGTTGAAATAGTATATGCAATACTAATAGTGATCTTCATTCTCTTTTGTTTGATTAAAACTATGTACATTAAAAATGAGTTAAACCAAGACTCCTATTATGTATTCGAGTTTACAACTACTGTACTAATTCCTAAGTTGATGGGATATTTTTAAAATTTTGGGGATGATCAAGTTGGTAGAATTTGGTGGTTGTTATATACTATTGGTATTATGTATAAAAATAAACTCATTTTGTACATCTCAGGTGCCTTTTAAATTGTGTAATGTCTCCTTGTCTCTTTAGTTCTGCTGAATTTATCAGTTCAGATTTTAAACTAGGCATTGTCATGTATACATTTAAAGTTCTCTTGAGACAATTTTTAGTTTTGAGCTTTGAGTGTTTGCACTCTGAATTTTTAGCCTGAGTCAAATGTGTTATTTTTGTTTTTCCATTTTAGTATCAAGCTTATAGCGAATCATACTTTTTGCAGGATGGATGAAGCATTATGTTCATATATTGAAAAGGATCGCCCATTCTTAGGCATTTGTCTTGGACTTCAATTACTCTTTGAATCTAGCGAGGAGAATGGACCAGGTCAGTTATAAAGTGCTCTTTAGTTTTTGTTATCATTGATAATCTTTCAATTCCTCTCTGAACATTTAAATAGTACAGCATAAATAGTTACCAACATTTCCATCAATGTATATGTGAAACTAAACAAAAATATTAATCTATAATATATCTACTTCAATAAAAATATCATATTAAAGTCTTACTACTAGTCACTTTTTATCTCAGATTTGAAAGATTTTTCAATCAGGCCAAGTCAAATGAGAGGAGAATCTTTTGCCTCCATATTTTATTTTTAAGGTGCACCATGTAACATAAGATTTTCTTGTAATTGACCATGGTAGAGCTAGTGCTTCATTGCATGCTTTTGACAGCTGATACAGTCCTAGTTTATGAGACTAGAGGAGTAAATTTAAGCTTGAGATGTGGAGAGAAGCTTTGCAATCATATTTTTTAAGAGGAGTGAGACAAAGGATACGGAATGCAAGTTTAGTAAGATACAAGTTAGAAATGGTCTGGAGGTAAAAATTGGGGATCAGATCATCCCACAACGTTTCATGTATTTCAGATCCGTCTAACAAAGTAATGGGAAGATTGATGGGGATGTCACGCGTAGGATTGATTCAGGTTAATATTGGATGGAATGGAGAAATATTTCAGGCATAATTTGTGATTGCAAGGTGCCATCAAACTTAAATTAAAATTATAGAGGACTATTATATGACCAGCGATGCTCTATGATGGTCCACTAGTGAATGTTGGGCAATGAAGTGCTAGCAAGAGTCAAAAAAGGTTTAGCTCAGATAAGAGTGCTGAGGTGAATGAGTGGATATGCATGAAATTATAAGTTTATAAGCAAATATATCTTGGAGAAGTTGGAGTAGGACTGCCTATTGAGAATATGATGGAAGCTTGCTTAAGGTGGGTTGGTCATGTGAGATAAACACCAATAAGGGATACCGTGAGAAAAAGGGATCAAATGGAAGATGGTGTGATTAAAACGGGTAGAGGAAGACCAAAGAAAAATTTAGGAAAAACATTAAAAATTGGCCTTGCTCTAAATGGTTTTACTATATTTTTATTTATTCCAATGGCGTTGATTGATCCATGTTGCTGACTCTATTTATTGGGATAATGTTTGGTTGTTGCTATTGCATTTTCTTGTAGATATTCATATTTTTACATGTCATATTTCACTAGTGTTTAATCTATGCTTCTGCAAAATGGTATTTTTATGTGGTAGCATACTGAAATATTTGAGGGCAAGCCTTGGAGTAGAGGTAAAGTTGCTCCTTGTGATTGAAAGGTCATGGGTTCAAGTATAAGAAACAGTCTCTTTGCAAAGATGCAAGACTAAGGTTGTGTACAATCGACTCTCACCCCTACTCTCGCAAGTTGGGGAGCCTTGTGTACCGGATTTTTCCCTTTAGTATAATGAAACATATACTGACTTAATATGTGTACAATCTACTCTCACTCCTACCCTTGCAAGTCGGGGAGCCTTGTGCACCGGATTTTGCTCTTTAGTATAATGAAACATTTACTGACTTAATATGTGCAGTGCAGCCATGAAGTTGTTTGGTTATGACCTTGCCTTGACAATATACATTGTCCTCATATACTTTGTTTTGTCATGACGTCAATTCCTTATCATGGGTAACTGGCTAATAAAAAACCTATTGAGAAAGAACTGTGTGATTTATTGGAATCTGTGGTACCTCCAGAGAGAGTTAGTTAGAATAGTTATTTTTTGCGTGGTTAAAGGTAGAAAATCAGCTTAAAAATAGTAAGAAACTGTAAGAGGGGGCATTTTGATTTGTTATCATCTGGGAACTAAGAATTACATCTGTTGTTGAAAGGGGAAATCCTTGGAAGGAGAATTATCTTGTTAGGTCTCTATTCATAATTCAATAAACACTAGAGAAATATTCTCTCTCTTTTCCTTTCTTTGCATTTCTCATCTCTCTGAAAATTCAGAATCTGTTTTTGGGTTCGTGACAGTGCATAACCTAAGTAATTGTTTATATGGTTCTCAAACACGCAAAGAGAATATGGGAGATAATGCTCTCTAGTTTAACAGAAAACTTAATTTCCTGAGCACTACAAGAGCAAGTTGCCTTTTTATTCACACTTTTAATTGATGTATTGAACGGACAAGTATACTTGTGAATCAGTGAAAGGTCTTGGCTTAATACCTGGAACTGTTGGACGATTTGACTCATCAAATGGTTTTAGAGTACCACATATTGGCTGGAAAGCTTTACAAATCACATTGGACTCAGAAATTTTGGATGACGTTGGAAACCGCCATGTCTATTTTGTGCACTCTTATCGTGCCGTGCCTGTATGTCTCCACTTTTCTTTAAAAATTTCCTTGTCACTTTGTCTATTACTTTATTACTCCATATTTTCATGATTTGTAAGCGTTTAAGTAATCTGAATTGTCTCATTTTCTCAGTCAGATGACAACAAAGAGTGGGTATCATCCACCTGCAACTACGGTGACAAATTTATAGCATCTATTAGAAGAGGAAATGTGCATGCAGTTCAGTTCCATCCAGAGAAGAGTGGAGGCAAGTTTACCTTCCTTTCCAATCTTTTAGACTTTTGGTTCTCTCTCTCTCTCTCCGTTCATTTACATAGCCCTTAATCTTGAAGGCCACTGTCCTTGTTGAAATTTCTATTCTTCATTACCTTGTAATTGCACTCTAGTCATGCAGGGAAATAAATTTACTGAATCAACTTTATTTTGAAATTTGAAATAAGATTTCTACAATCCCTGTTTCTGTAAAGTAATAATTGAAGGATGATCTGAGATTCCAATTGACTCAGGAAAAAGAATGAAATGAAAAATTGGAAAAATAGGAAACTATCTAATTCAATTTGAAATGAAGAATTTCCTTCGGTCTCTGATATTATTCATAAGATTTGAGTTTCCAATCTTTAATGACTTTTGTTAGAATATGCATTGCTGCAAATTTTCGTTCTTCTTTTGGGGGGAATACAGTAGTTCTTTACACACACACACACACACACACACATATATATATATATATATAGATGGGTAAACAAAATGCTACTCTTTGTTTTCCTCTTTTCTTGGGCTGGCTTTTTCTTGTTCTGATTCCTGAAAATGAAATTTTCAGATGTTGGTCTCTCTATTTTGAGAAGATTCTTTCATCCGAAGTCAAATCTGACAAAGGTGGCCGTCATACCTTTCTATGTACGTGTTCTGGATGAGTATTATCATTGATCATTTTGACTAATCATTTGTAATATTCGCTTGAAGACAGAAGCCTGGTGAAGGAAAAGCTTCAAAACTTGCAAAAAGGGTAATTGTCATGGAAAACACTTTCTAATTTAAATTAATTAATATGTATTCTTGGCCTCAGGTGCATTCACTATTTTGGTTTGCTAACAAAACATTGTCTATTAAGGTGATTGCTTGTCTTGATGTGAGAACAAATGATAAGGGGGACCTTGTTGTAACCAAAGGAGATCAGTATGATGTAAGAGAGCATACAGAAGAGAAAGAGGTATCAGAGATAATATTGATTATCTTTTGTGATATTTATGGTTTTTTTTGGGTTGCTCTAACAGAGCATATGCCTAAACCTTGGACATCTATGCAATGCAAACTCCTCTTCAGTCTAGATGATTAAACAAGAAGCATCTGAACTTTTACTTTTTCTCTCAGTCACCACATTATTTTTTATTATTAAATTGTATGTTTATTATCTTTTGATGCTGTTTTAATTGTCAGGTAAGAAATCTTGGCAAGCCAGTTGAGCTTGCTGAACAGTCCTATAAAGATGGAGCTGATGAGGTATGCCTTTGACAATTCATTGTTTTTCCATATATTATGAAGCATGTTCTTTCCAACTAAGCTACAGCCTTGGATGCAGGTCAGCTTTCTAAACATTACTGGATTCCGCGACTTCCCTCTTGGTGATTTACCAATGTTGCAAGTTTGTGAAATGTGCCAAAGTGGAAGTTTTTATGAATTGGTCATTTTCCTCTTTATCTCGCTCTCTTTCTTTCCTTCTTTTCTTTTATTTTCATTTTTTCTTTGAATATTTTTTGTCTCATTTATTTATTTATGTATTTTTTTCTTTATATTTTTTTCCCTCTATTTCTTACTTTCTTATTCTTTTTTGTCCTCCTGTATATCTTTATTTTCATTTTATTTTAATTTATTTTTTCTTTTAATTTGTTTACTGCTATTTTTTTATGTGTATAATGTAATATATATAAATTTTATTTTTATCTTTTTTTCTCAATCTTTTCATACTTTTCATTTGGGTTCATCTACCATCGACCTCAACTAGTTTGGAATAAAGTGTTATTGATGTTGATCCACTGTGGTTTCATGCTTGCTATGCTTCATAGGTATTGCGATACACATCAGAAAATGTTTTTGTACCCTTAACAGTCGGGGGTGGAATTAGAGATTTTACAGATTCAAATGGAAGGTATTGTTACCAATCATTATGGTGATTATGCTATTGACTTTCTTGCAACATTTTATTCGATTAAAATGTCCAGTTTTATAGCTTTATCTTTTATGTGTTTGCTCGGAAGTCTTAAAACTTTTTCATCCAAATAATTATATCCTCAGGCACTATTCTAGTTTGGAAGTTGCTACAGAATACTTTAGATCTGGGGCTGATAAGATTTCTGTAACGCCCCGTCTGCAGCCGGTTAATTAACATTCATATGATAGTAAGCGCAACATGCTCAACTTAATTAATGCGAAAGCTAACTAAATAGATTTTATCTTTTTCCTTATGTATTGCAAACCTTTTTACTTCCATGGTCAAAATAAAACGGACAGCATTTCCTCTGTATTTTGGACTACTGGGGATAATTCCAACTATGATAATTTCCACCTGATTGATAGATTAATATAATCCAGATATATAGCATATTACCTAGCCATCCATGGCATAGGCTATCTCAATATCACACTGTCTCAAAATAATGTTCATGATGTTATTTATATAATTACATCAAATAAACAAAAGAGATGCAATTAAATAAGTAACATAGACATGAGCATGCATAACTAACAACATATACAAACTATCGACATGGCATAGACATCTCCTATGCTCTCAAAAAAAATACATGGCATGTACAACTCAAAATATGGTATGTCAGGTACAAATCTAAGTATCCACAAGACCCTGACAATCATGTCAATTAATATCTCTCATCTGGCCTCTTGCCACGCGATGCCTCGGCACCATCAGCTCTTGTACCTGAAATGGTGATCCCCATAACACGGGGTGAGATAATATAATTACCTCAGTAAGCTAGGGACCCTTGGAGGGCTCCTCCACCCCTAAGCTCACTTCTAGTATAATCACAGTATAAAAATCCATACATGCATCAGAATATGTATGACAATGCAGTGTGCAATAATATAATCCTACTGGCCAGAGAATATAACAAGTATGTATTACGCAAGGAAACACCGTCTTGCAACATACCGTATGAGGAAACACCGTCTCATACTATGCATAAGGAAACACCGTCTTATGCCTCACACAAGGAAACACCGTCTTGTGTGGCACACAAACATACATACATATACATGCAACATATAACAATTTATTTTCAACATACCATATCAAACTACCATCCTCCCTCGGAGTCTGGTGGAACAAACAGGGGATTAACCCCAAGGACCAAAAGCTTACCTGGCAAGCAATGTCCTCCAATAATTCTCGTGTCCACAGAGTCACGATCTTTTACAAAGTCACAACCTAGTTCCAAGATGTGAATACAATCAGTATTCCCATATACCAGTCTACCACGTTAAATTTCCAAGACTACACATACAAGAAGCCTACACTTGATTTTTATTCCAATTTATCAAAGTGTCCTAAACGGCCATTTCATAATTTTTCTTTTTTCGGGAACCAATCCCAAGCATATTTAACAAAGGGGCTCACCTACAAATCACCCTCAAACTACTCATACCATTTAATCTCAATTTATAAACCCTAAATCATGCATTTTCTCCAAAATCACAAGGAGTTGGGGTAATTACCTTGGGAGCCTCAAATCACTAAATAGAAGATAACCCAAGCTTCCAACAAGATCACAACCCTTCCTCAAGCCTTAAATCCGAAAATGGCAGCCATGGGTTCTTCAAAATATGTTTCCCTCTCATTCAAATGTAGCTACCAAGTTGAGGGGATGAGGAAGAGGAAGGAGAACAAGATGGAGAGAAGGAATGGAAATGATTTCTTTTGATTTCCTTGAGGATTTGGTTGGAATAATGGAAGAAGAAGAAAAAAAAAATCTTCCTTCGTTGAGAAACAGAGGACGTCGACGGGGAGAAAGGAAATAAGAAAGTAATTGTGTTCTTTTCCTTTTAAGTAAGTTTAAATAATTCAAGTGGGTATAAGTTTATCTATCCCACTCACTAAACTCTCATTCCAACATTGCACACTAGTCCAGAATACTTTTAAGGTAATATTTATAATTTTACTTTTCACTTTAGGGTAACTTTATTTACCCACATTTCTACCACTTAACTGTCATTTTAACTCCTTTTTCATCCAAGGTGACTTTATTTCTTTTTCTTTTACTTTCCTTATAATTATTCCTCAATTTCATGATTAAAATTATTACTTCATAATTAAATCCAACACTACATGTGAGGGTTATTATACTCTCCCCACCTTTTTAGGATTTTGTCCGCAAAATTAGGATCATACCTGGAAACAAACTCAGGATATAAACGGAGAATCTCATCCTCACGCTCCCAAGTAGCCTCCTTAGGCGTCCTGCCTTCCCATTGAATCTTGATCATCGGAATTGCCTTATTTCTCAGTTTTCTTTCATCTCTATCAATAACTTTCCACGGCCTCACAGGAGTTTTAAGATTTTCCTTTATTTGAACCTCATCAGGCTGCACAACATGAGATTCATCCCGAATATATCTCCGAAGCTGCGACACGTGGAATACATCATGAATACCGGATAACTGTGGAGGCAAGGCAAACTGATAAGCAACCGGTCCCACCCTCTTTATTATCTGATAGGGACCAATGAACCTAGGACTCAATTTCCTTACTCCAAGAGCACGCCCCACACCTGTCACAGGTGAAAACCTCACAAAGAAATGTTCACCCTCTGCAAACTCCAGAGGTCGATGCTTATGATCATAATAGCTCTTCTGGCGACTCTGTGCCTGTTTCAATTTATTCCTGATCAGTTTTATCTGATTAGAAGTGTCCTGTACCAAGTCTGGCCCAATCATTTGCCTCTCTCCAACCTCAGTCCAACAAGTAGGTGATCTACATCGCCGGCCATACAAAGCCTCATAAGGTGCCATGCCCAGACTAGAATGGAAACTATTATTGTACGAGAACTCTACCAATGGAAGGTACCTATCCCATGTATTACCCTGTTCCAGGGCACAAGCTCTCAGCATATCCTCCAGGGTCTGAATAGTCCTCTCTGTCTGACCATCAGTCTGAGGATGATAAGCCGTGCTTAGTCTCAACTGAGTGCCGAAAGCCTGCTGCAGTGCTCCCCAGAAACGAGATGTGAACTTCGGGTCCCGATCGCTCACAATGCTCTCAGGCACCCCGTGAAGTCTCACAATCTCTTTCAAATAGAGTCGAGCCAACTGCTCTGTAGTAAAAGTCACCTTCACTGGCAGAAAATGGGCAGACTTTGTAAGTCTATCAACAATAATCCATATAGAATCATATCCAGTCTGAGTCCTGGGCAACCCAACAACAAAATCCATGGAGATGCAATCCCATATCCATATCGGAATATCCAGAGGTTGAAGCAAACCACCAGGTCTCTGGTGTTCAATTTTGACTTTCTGACAGACAATACACTTTGCAACAAACTTAGCAATGTCATTCTTCGTACCCGGCCACCAGAAATTTTCCTTTAAGTCATGATACATCTTAGTAGCTCTTGGATGAATTGAGTATTGACCTTTGTGTGCTTCAGTCAACACATCATCCACTAACTGACCTTTGGGCACAATTATCCTTTCCTGATAACGTTTGAAGCCCTGACCATCAACAGACACATCTTTCTGACCTTTCATGGCCACAATGTCCTTATCAAATTGTTGAGCCTCTAAGATTTTCTCTAACAATGCATTCTGAATGGCAATTTTCTCAACTTCTAAGCTACCATCGCCTTTACTGACCACCACATTCAGATTTCTGAAGTTTTCAATCAACTGATATTCTTCAATCATCAGATTTTCAATCACAGTAGATTTCCTGCTCAAGGCATCAGCTACAACATTAGCCTTACCCGGTTGATATTTTAGTTCAAATTCATAGTCCTTTAGGAACTCCATCCATCTCCTTTGCCTCATGTTCAACTCTTTCTGGTCAAACAGATACTTCAGACTTTTTTGATCGCTATACACTAAGAAATTAGCACCATATAGAAAGTTTCGCCATATTTTCAGGGCAAACACTATGGCTGCTAGCTCTAAATCATGTGTAGGGTAATTCTCCTCATGCGGTTTCAACTGCCTAGAAGCATATGCAACAACTCTCTTATCCTGCATCAGGACACATCCCAAACCTTTCCCTGAGGCATCACAATAGACCTTGAAAGTACGCTCAGGATCGGTAAGGGTCAATATTGGAGCGGTCGTCAACTTTTCTTTTAGTGTATGAAAACAGTCTTCGCACTCCTTAGTCCACCCGAATGGGATCTCCTTTCTACTCAAGCGGGTCAACGGTAAAACCATTGTAGAAAACACCTCAATAAATCTTCGATAATAACCGGCTAGTCCCAGAAAACTTCGAACTTCAGAAACAGTCTTAGGCCTTTCCCAATCCATCACGACCTCTATTTTACTAGGGTCCACTGCCACACCATCAGCAGATATGACATGACCCAAAAACTGAACCTTTGAGAACTAGAATTCACACTTGGAAAACTTGGCATACAATTGATTATCCTTCAACACTTGCAGAACAATCCTAAGGTGGTTTGCATGCTCCTTGTTATTCTTAGAATATACCAGAATATCATCTATGAAAATAACCACAAATTGATCCAAATATGGCTTGAACAAACGATTCATATAGTCCATAAACACTGCCGGAGCATTAGTGAGACCAAAAGGAATTACTTGGTACTCATAATGTCCGTATCTAGATCTGAATGCAGTCTTCGGAATATCATCCGACTTAACTCGGATCTGATGATAACCTGACCTCAAATCTATTTTTGAGAAAGCACAAGCACCCCTCAACTGATCAAGCAAATCATCTATGCGAGGGAGAGGATACTTGTTCTTTACAGTCACTTTATTTAATTGCCTGTAGTCGGTCACAAGTCTCATGGTTCCATCCTTCTTCTTGACAAATAATACTGGTGCTCCCCACGGGGACACACTAGGTCGGATGAACTGCTTAGCCAACAAGTCCTCAATCTGTTTCTTCAATTCAACCAATTCCAGATGAGAGATCCGATATGGAGCCATAGAAATGGGCCCCACACCAGGCAACAATTCAATAGAGAACTCTATTTCTCTCTTTGGTGGAAGATTTGGAATCTCATCGGAAATACATCCATAAATTCATTTACGATTGGGATATCAACAATCTTATCCTGAGTACTACTGCTCACTAATCTTCCCAACCATATATAGCCTAATGCTCCCTCCACCAAGACCCGTCTAGCCTGATGTATTGATATACAAGGAGAGGAACTAGTAGCAGACTCCTCAGATAACATCACTAGTTTCTTACCACAACAGTCAATCACTGCACAATTTTTAGAAAGCCAGTCCATACCTAAGATGACTTGAAGACTAACCATGGGTAGACAGATAAAGTCAATTACATAGTGTCGGCCCTCATACTTAGATTCAACATACTTGCATATATCAGAAGTACTACATTTTTCTCCCGTAGCTGTAGTTACTTTCATAGGAGGAGAAATTTCATACATTGGCAAATTCAAGCCCACAGCCATAAAATCAGATATGCAAGAATGAGTAGCCTCTGTATCAAATAACACATCTATATCAAAACCATTAATATAGATCGTACCTTTTACCAAATTAGGCGCTTTATCCGCCTGCTGCTGAGTGATAGCATAAACCCGTCCCACAGTCTGAGACTCAGGGACAGCTGGAGTAGGAAGCATCTGAAGAGGTGCAACCCTGACATCTCTCTGAGGACAGTCTCTGGAGTAGTGGCCAGTCTTGTCACATTTATAACAAATCACCTGTCCCGTGGCACACGGTCCTCTATGCTCCTTACCTCAACCAATACACTTAGGGATCGGTGGTCTCTCAGAAGAACCAGTTTTCTTGAATTTATCACCTGACTGTTTCACCTGCAAATTCTTATTTTTATCATCAGATTTCTTGTTCTTCCAGTAATTTGAACCACTGGACTTCTTGGAATCAGACTCTTTAGTTCTATTATTTCGCCTCCTGTGAATATCCTCAACAACCCTGCATTGATTAATTAAAGTGGGAAAGTCTCTGGAACCACAACCTGCAAGACTTTCTGCAATTCTATCGTTTAACCCTCTTTGAAATTTTGCATCTAAAGACTCTGGATCTGGCATAGCTCTCCTGAAGTGAGCATACTTAGCCAATTGATTGAATTTGGCCAGATATTCATCAACAGACATTTCACCCTGCACAAGATCATTATATTCACCTTCCTTCCTTTCTTTAGCATCTCGGGGAAAGTACTTATCAAGAAAGTGCCTCTCAAACAAAGGCCATGTAATAGCATGACCCTGCAGTTCCAATGGGCGAGAAGTATTTAGCCACCAATCACTAGCATCACCTTTTAGCATATAAGTAGCATACAATAGTCTCTGATTATCCGGACATTCCATCACCCTAAAAATCCTCTCTAGATCCTGCAACCATGTAGCAGCAACAATAGGGTCATAACCACCCTCAAAAGTAGGCGGCTGATGCTTCCTGAAAGCATTTAATCGTCTCTCTCTAGCCTCAACATTATCCATTGCAACTGTGTGAACAAATTGTTGCCCAGTATGAACAGTAGCATCACCATGATGACTAGCCTCACCCTCTCCATCCCCGTGCTCTTCATGGAGAGTATGCGGAGATGGAATAGGAGTATGTGGTGGAGGAGGTGGCGGTGGAGGTGGTGGGGGTTGATTCCCCGCTCTACCATCTCTCATGGCTCTTAACTCAGCCATCATCTGGTTCATCATATTTTGATTGGCAGCAATTATATCTTGATTTGTTTTCATAAGAGTTTCATTAGGCTGCCTACTAGTAGCCAGCTCCTGCTGAACACCAGCCCAAAGCAGTAGCTATAGGATCAGGCTGACTGGAAGTTGCCCCAACAGTATTCCGAGATCTTAACAAAGTAGCTAACGTAGGATCTGTCTGATCGTCATCTATTGCCGAAGGTCTCCTAGGAAGAACCATGACTCTGCGCATGTTACAAAAGGAATGAGTTGATCAGGCCCACACTAACTGGTTACACATGCATTATCACAGAAAATCCTAAAAGCCACTCATAAATAACACAATTATTGCAATACATCAAGGAATTCCCTTTTTCAAAACTGCTCTGATACCATAAAATATAACGCCCCGTCTGCAGCCGGTTAATTAACATTCATATGATAGTAAGCGCAGCATGCTCAACTTAATTAATGCGGAAGCTAACTAAATAGATTTTATCTTTTTCCTTATGTATTGCAAACCTTTTTACTTCCATGGCCAAAATAAAACAGACAGCATTTCCTCTGTATTTTGGACTACTGGGGATAATTCCCACTATGATAATTTCCACCTGATTGAAAGATTAATATAATCCAGATATATAACATATTACCTAGCCATCCATGGCATAGGGTATCTCAATATCACACTGTCTCAAAATAATGTTCATGATATTACTTATATAATTACATCAAATAAACAAAAGAGATGTAATTAAATAAGTAACATAGACCTGAGCATGCATAACTAACAACATATACAAACTATCGACATGGCATAGACATCTCCTATGCTCTCAAAAAAATACATGGCATGTACAACTCAAAATATGGTATGTCAGGTACAAATCTAAGTATCCACAAGACCCTGACAATCATGTCAAGTAATATCTCTCATCTGGCCTCTTGCCACACGATGCCTCGGCACCATCAGCTCCTGTACCTGAAATGGTGATCCCCATAACACGGGGTGAGATAATATAATTACCTCAGTAAGCTAGGGACCCTTGGAGGGCTCCTCCACCCCTAAGCTCACTTCTGGTATAATCACAATATAAAAATCCATGCATGCATCAGAATATGTATGACAATGCAGTGTGCAATAATATAATCCTACTGGCCAGAGAATATAACAAGTATATATTACGCAAGGAAACACCATCTTGCAACATACCGTATGAGGAAACACTGTCTCATACTATGCATAAGGAAACACCGTCTTATGCCTCACACAAGGAAACACCGTCTTGTGTGGCACACAAACGTACATACATATACATGCAACATATAACAATTTATTTTCAACATACCATATCAAACTACCATCCTCCCTTGGAGTCTGGTGGAACAAACGGGGGATTAACCCCAAGGACTAAAAGCTTACCTGGCAAGCAATGTCCTCCAATAATTCTCGTGTCCACAGAGTCACAATCTTTTACAAAGTCACAATCTAGTTCCAAGATGTGAATACAATCAGTATTCCTATATACCAGTCTACCACGTTAAATTTCCAAGACTACACATACAAGAAGCCTACACTTGATTTTTATTCCAATTTATCAAAGTGTCCTAAACGGCCATTTCATAATTTTTCTTTTTTCGGGAACCAATCCCAAGCATATTTAACAAAGGGGCTCACCTACAAATCACCCTCAAACTACTCGTACCATTTAATCTCAATTTATAAACCCTAAATCATGCATTTTCTCCAAAATCACAAGAAGGAGTTGGGGTAATTACCTTGGGAGCCTCAAATCACTAAATAGAAGATAACCCAAGCTTCCAACAAGATCACAACCCTTCCTCAAGCCTTAAATCCAAAAATGGCAGCCATAGGTTCTTCAAAATATGTTTCCCTCTCATTCAAATGTAGCTACCAAGTTGAGGGGATGAGGAAGAGGAAGGAGAACAAGATGGAGAGAAGGAATGGAAATGATTTCTTTTGATTTCCTTGAGGATTTGATTGGAATAATGGAAGAAGAAGAAAAAAAAATCTTCCTTCGTTGAGAAACAGAGGACGTCGACGGGGAGAAAGGAAATAAGAAAGGAATTGTGTTCTTTTCCTTTTAAGTAAGTTTAAATAATTCAAGTGGGTGTAAGTTTATCTATCCCACTCACTAAACTCTCATTCCAATATTGCACACTAGTCCAGAATACTTTTAAGTTAATATTTATAATTTTACTTTTCACTTTAGGGTAACTTTATTTACCCACATTTCTACCACTTAACTGTCATTTTAACTCCTTTTCATCCAAGGTGACTTTATTTTTTTTTCTTTTACTTTCCTTATAATTATTCCTCAATTTCATGATTAAAATTATTACTTCATAATTAAATCCAACACTACATGTGAGGGTTATTATACTTTCCATTGGAAGTGATGCAGTTTATGCTGCAGAAGAATATTTAAGAACTGGAGTATGGAATTTAACCCATTGCTTGATGCTATTAATATGCACTAATATAGGTGTCTCTTGTGATGTTTCTATGGCTGTCACATTTAATTTAGGTAAAGACCGGGAAGACCAGTTTAGAGCAGATATCAAGAGTTTATGGGAATCAGGTAAGCTAACACCTGATAGTCTGCTCTTTTTTCTTATTTGTATACCGATAAGTGCTTGAGACTCCTTAAACATGCATGTAACCTTTGACCTTTTTTTTTACCCCTATTCATAAAATAAATTATCTAAATTATTACCATGTTCTCTCAAAGTAATGTGTGATTTTGTTTATCAAATTTCTAAACAATTACTGTCAGTTTTAATAAATGATAATTATTTGATGGTGAGATATTAAACAAGTTTGGCTTATTACATTTAGTTTCTCTTAATTATAATGGTATTTTAATACTTTGAATGTAATATGTGATTACAATATGTTTTATAAAAGAAAATGTGATTACAAATTTACAATATGTTTTATAAAAGAAAATGTGATTACCCATGCTCTCATGTCTAGAAGATAGTACTTTGTTACATAATTCACTAAATTCAAATTGGATGTAGGCAAGCCCATCTGTGGTCAGGAAATATTAATATTTGGTTTAGATGTCTTTTTATTGATTGAAGAATAGATTATGTAAATCCAAACTGGATGTGGACTGGCCAATTATTCTTCAATAAATGGTTCATCACCGTGTGTGTGTGTGTATGTGATGCATAGATGGATTCAATCGTCTATATACCAATTAATTTTCAATTTGCAGGTTGTGGTTGTCAGTATTGATCCTCATAGAGTGTACATAAAGGATCCTAATGATGTGCAATTCAAGAGCATAAGGGTTTCAAGTCGAGGTGATGATCTTTCTTTTTTCCTAGTTTTATTTTCTGTATGTCTCTGAATCATCTAAATTCATACGCTAATGAATAATAATAATATACGTGGACATCTTTCTTTGATCAAATATACAGTAGGAAGATCTGGCCTCTTTAAGTTTGTCATGAATAATTAGGCATAGTAATTGTTTGAAGTAGGGACTTCCTATTTATGTACTTTGTTCTCTTTTGTTGTCATTTTATCTCCCTTTTCCTTTGATGTAAATGTTATTCCTAGTACTTATATAATATCGATCATACTTATTAATCTCGGATAGCAGCGCGAAGCGACTAACCCTCTAAACTGCTATAGCGTTATAACGGGTAGCGCTACAACGCTACTGTACAAAGTAGACCTAAGTTACTAAATTGTACTTCACAAATATAAAATTTAAAAAATGAAAATGTGACATAAAAAACAAATTTGAAGGATCTCAAACTCAAACATAAATGATTTCAAACATTAAAATTCAAATCATAAGCAAATTGAAGGAATTAAAGTCTCAAATAATGTAACACAACAAAATAAAGTGGCAAAATTAATCAAAACTCAAACTGCCACTTAAGTGAAGTGTCAAGATCAAAGAACCTAAGGAACTAATCATAATTGAAATCATGAACGTCCAAATCTTCATCTTCACTTTCACTTGTATCTAAGTTGTAAATCTCTTCCTTCTACGACGAGAACACATATGTAAAAACTACTGTAGCGGTGCGATTCACCCGCAATAGCGGCCGCTATATCCGCTACACTTCGCCTGACCGTTGCAGCGCGATTTGTAGCGGATGGCTGCTGCACCGTAACGCAACTCCGCGATAGCACGCTATAGCGGGGCTATTCACAAGTATGATATCATTGGGCTGAGATACCTAGAATTAAAGCTTCTGCCAAGATGGGAGGACAGAACAAGCAGAACAATTTCTAGTGGACATGATTCATTGGGGTGAAACTCCAACCAGAAAAATGTATTACACTGTAATTAAGAGTTATCACATGGAAAAGAATCTTAGGAAGGCATCAGAGCTCATGCAAGCCATGCAGGAAAATGGCTATCAGCCAGACTTTGAGATGCATTGGTCACTCATAAGCAATCTAAGCAGTGCGAAAATGAAGGACACTGATAATGGCAGCAAGGGATTTTTATCAAGGCTTCTTTCTAAAAGCGGTTTTCCTCAAAAGAAATGATTCAATGGCTAGTTTCGAGTGGCCCTTCGGTTGTCAAAGGGATATTTGTTGGTTAAATGTTTTTGTAACCAAAGAGGGTGAGCATAGAGCAAATGTAAAATTGCACCTTTGTGGTTGAGGGGTTACGAGTTTGACTTTAGGAAACAGTCTTTTTGCAAAATCATAATGATAAGATTGTGTATTTTCCTTACCTCTACCCTCACAAGTCGGGTTTGTAACTACAATGTGGACTTTGTTTTGTTGGGAAAGATATTATTAAATAGCAGTGTATAACAATATTTATTGAAGAGGACCTGAGATAAGCACTTTCAGCGGTTAATCTAGTTGTAAAGTGGCTTTAACCTCTTTCTATATTTGAATTGTACTTTATATCAAATATATCATTGTATAATATAGTTTTGGCACATCACATTTCCATGTATTCATTCTGTAGTTCATCCTGATAAATACAAAAAATAATATATAGCTACTAACACGTGGTTTGGACAATTCTAAACATACGCTCAATTCAATGCCTGAACATTGTACATTCATATCAGGACATGCTACGTCTTTAGTCTTGAGGATAGTTCATTACCTAAACCGATTTTTCATTTTAAGAGCTGTTGTGATGACTATGTTCAGATTTTGTCTCGAGTTCCAGTTACTTAATCCAATAATCCTTGTCTTCCATTTATAAGATTAAATTAAGGGGAAAACATTGGTTATTGTTGGGTCGAGATGTGCTTAAGAAAATATTGGAGCAAAAGTAGTGCGGAACAACTATTCTGTATGAGGAATATTTAATCATATAAAGAGCAAATCTATCCAAACTGCCAAGCGTGTAATACAAGGTTTCATATGAGCACCAGATTATCGTTCTCAAGGAACAACTGTAAAAGTGACATTTAAAAGAAATGTAATTAAGAAAAAGAAAACAGAGAACAAACAATAAATAAAGAGTAGGGATATTTTAACTACCAAAATATTTTACTACCGACTTACTACCCATCACATCACCATTGGATCAATGAGAGAGAATGTTAAAAAAAATTTGGAGAGAGAGAAAATATTAATCTAATGGTGATTGATAGGTAGTAAGTTGGTAATAGAAAATTTTGGTAGTGAGAATATCCCTCCTCTAAATAAAGAGTAATTCGCTTCAAGGAACCTATTCGTTCTCAAACCAAGGTTTAGCCAAAAAAACACTTGTCACCATAAACAGGGGTTTGGCCTT